>CM076582.1:7887383-8133854 GCA_034641835.2 Pinus albicaulis | reverse complement strand
AGCCTACTTAACACAGTTATTATTATTAATTATTTTTACTATTTTTCCTTAAAAGTCACATCCATCCCACTTCAACATTACATAAAAGGTCTTATAGTTCCATTGTAATTACTAATCAATCATATATATATATATTTTGTGCATCTTAATCTCTTAATCTCTACATTTTGCGTAATATGGAGTTATGAACTACTTTCATTAATAATAATAAGAATCAAATTTAAGGACACAGCTTAATCAGGTACTAAATTGACATACGTGATCTTATTGTTTTTGGAATAAAATCCCTCCTTTACGTAATGATTTCAATGTTTGGTCTATGAAATTGTACATACCTCACACTCCTCTAGTTTGGAACCCATGACCTCCAAGGATTAAACACATGTTCTTGACCATTAAGCTCAACAACCTTAAAACCACTGTTTTTCTAAAAGAGCGAGCAAATATTTCTCCCTATAATCACTACATATTCTAGATAGCCCCACACAACTGTAAACTACGCCATGCATACATTCAGTTATCATAAATCTTCAATGTAATACTTGCAGCAATGATGATAAGAAAGATATCATCACTGCTTTCTAAAGTAGCAGCAAACATTTCTCCCTGTAACAGCGACATGTTCTAAAGAAACAGAGATGACCTTAAACTGAACACTATGCATACATTCAATACAATCCACGAGCTTATTATATTTTAAGTGATTATTAGCATATTTAGATTCTCTCAATATTGTTCATTGTCTCTCATTTTGCCGACTGTTGCCAATACTTGTTTATTCCCACAATTTCAGCTCATTTATTCTTTGTGGTTATATTCTTTTATTGTTATGTATCTTCTGTTACAGTCTGCATTGTAGACATAGCAAACTCTATTAAAATAGTTCTTCCAGCTTTCAAGGTGCCACGTTTATTGTTATATATCTTGTATTACACTTGCATTGGAGACATGGTAAACTGTATAAAAAAATTATATTTGCGGCAGCTTTCAAAGTGCCATGTTTATGGCATATACACAGAATCACAAATCCTTAATGTGCAATTTAACAAATAATTAGTTTCCGATAGTATTTTTCAGCATGAAGTCACTATTTTAAGAACGGATCTTAAGGAACAAAAAGAATGCCTTGATGTAATCTCACATCAAATTACGCTTCATTGGGGCTGTGGACAACGCAAAATCAGCGAGTCCAAAAAAACATGTTGAAAACAAAAATCCGTTGAAAAGGTTACGCACAAATCACCCTATACAGCTTTTGGTTTAAATATGGAAAGATCAATGATCTGCAAACAAAACATTTAAAGCGTCATAACCCCGCTGAGTTTCCACCGCACCCCCCAACCCCCCACAAAAAAAACGTCATCTACAATGAGAGGAGACATGCACATAGAAGTATGACATGGCCAATTCAAGTGTTCTGTGCAAATTTATGGTGGCAATTTGGACACTCATAAAACACTGTTTGCCCTTCATCCGCAGACCGTAACTGCAATAAATTCAGAACAGCGTGTCAGAAAAGTTGAAGTTTGAGAGGGATTCTTTAAACTTGTAAACCAAATGCAATCCAAAACACTAGGAAAAGATGGCATATCCCAACAAATTTAATATGCCTACCTGTCTGGTATAATACTCTAACTGTGGATGATTACATTGAGGGCAGTCTTCATTGACCTACACCATTAAAAAACAGAATATTTAAGGACGTTTTCAAACTACCCGTGGAAGCAAAATTTCAGTCTTTCCATTTCAACCAAAACACCACTCACCACTGCCCTTTGCTGGATCTCGTCCTCTTCTGGCCTTTCCTTAGTATTGTCCACTTTTATAAAAGGCTCGAGGTTAAGATGCTTTCTTAGGTCCTGCACCAAATATTAGGAGGATAAATAACATTGCTGCAACTAGATGGTGCAGATTACTATCCTAACAGACAATATTATCACATTACACAGTTCTGGCATTGTAGAACTATAGGTCTGAATTTAGGCTTTTAGTTGGAGACAGATATAATCTCTTAAAGTTTTAAATACATTTAAATTTTCAATTGAGCTTAACCCTCATGTTAGTATTAATGTTTGATATCATATTTGTGTTCAACCTGAAAATTAATTTCGCATTGTATTGCCTCAATAACTAAGTGTGAGTGACTGTCCAATTTGCAATATAAGACACCCTGACTCCACTGAGATGGCAAAAAAGTAAATCTAACTACGTTCTTCCATGATAAAATTAACACTAGATCCTACGACGATGATCATGTGTCACAATGTACAAACTTCTCATGATACATCTTCACAGCAAGTCCAGTCAAGTAAATCTGACATCAGCTTTTTCAAAGTCTTCTAGATTATCAATATCAAAATCTGCTATATTTTACCCACGTAATTATACAAATGCAATTTTCAAGTTGCCACTGTAGAAAAGCTTCGAGACAAACACAAGTAGACACAAACACAATACTCGAACACAAACTGTATGCTAGGAAAATGACTATTCATCTACACTATCTCAATTTTTGCATAAGAATAAAACATCAGAAGCTGTCATTTTATAGGGACAACTGTTGGTATTTAGAGCCCGTAATTAATTAAAGGAGAAAGAAAATATGCACAAAATCAGGAAACTGAATGCATACATAAAGACATGAATTTTCCCTGCTAAAACCTTGACAGTGTGTCAAGGAAACCTCCACGGGGCAATGGATTGGAATTCTTATTATTCAAGGTCAACAATGACTCTCCAACAACACAACAACCCTCTCGGGAAACATCATTTTAATAGGAAGACATCGTTACATAACTTCCTATCTTTACGCACCTGTTTGAACGGTAAAATTACATTTACAAAAAATTCTTTTAATTGTTGTCATTGCTAACAATCTCCCCCTTGACAATAATTTTCCTAATCCCTTTCCCATGCCCATTCATCATATTTTCTGCGAGCCAAGAGAAGCCAAACACCACCACAGCTTCTCTACCAATACTGGTTTCGTGAATATGTCTGCACAATTCTCTTGTGTGTGGACCTTCTTGAGAGATATTTTTCCGCCATCGATTACATGTCTTACAACATGGTATTTTACATCAATATGTTTAGTCTTGTTGTGATAAGCAAGATTAGTAGCTAAATAAATAACACTTTGACTATCATTGAATACATTCACTTTCTCCTAAATCCTTCTAAGCTCATCAAGTAAACCTTTCAACCAAATTGCCTCCTATAGGCATCTGAAGCAGTTATATACTCTGCTTCAGTAGTGGACAAAGCAATTGTTTCCCGAAGCATTGACGTCCAACTAATTGCTCCACCTGCAAGAGTAAAGAGATATACAGTAGTAGATCTCCTCTTGTCCAAGTCAACAGTGTAATCAGCATCAACATATCTGCAGACTGAATCACCGCAACCATTGAAGATGATACAATGGTCATTTGTGTCTCCCAAACATCGAAGCACCCATTTCACTGCTTGCCAATGTTATTTTCCTGGATTTTCCATGAACCTGCTAACAACTCCAACTACATGTGAAATGTCAGGTCTTGTAGATACCATCGCATACATTAAGTTTCCTACTGCATTTTCATATGGTACACGAGACATATACTTTTCTTCATCAGTTCTAGGACAACCCAAAGAAAACATAAAATGGGAAGCTAAAGGAACATTAACAGGTTTCACATTTATCATACTGAACTCTGCAAGTATTTTCTCCACATATTTCTGCTGTGATAACCAGAGCTTTCCATTTTTCTTGTCTTTGTGTATCTCCATGCCCAAGATTTGTTTTGCAACTCCAAGATCCTTCATATCAAATGCCCTAGAAAGTTGAGCCTTTAACCTATTGATCTCTTCCATGCTTTTGCTTGCAATAAGCATATTGTCTAACATACAAAACCAAAATAATGAATATACAATTGAAATCTTTAAAATACACACAATGATCATATTGATTTCTAGTGAAATTATGGCTCACCGTGAAGGAGTCAAATTTCTTGTACAATTGCCTACGTGATTGTCTCAGGCCATACAATGATTTCCTGAGCTTGCAAATTAATCCCCTGTTGCGACCTTGTACAAAACCTTCTAGTTGTTCCACAAGAGTCTCGTTCATATGTTCAGCGATGCCATTTTGCCGGGGAGTATAGAGAGTAGTTTTGTGTCTAACAATCCCTTCATTCTTGCAATATTGTTCAAATTCTAAGGAAGTAAATTCATTACCATTGTCAGTTCTTAAATATTTAATTGTATTGCCTGTTTTCTTTTCCACCATAGCTTTAAACTGTTTAACAACATTAAATACATCAACCTTTCTTTTTAACATATAAACCCAAACTTTTATGGAGTAGTCATCAATAAACATTACAAAATAGGATGCAACTCCATAAAACATTGTAGAAGATGGTCCCCAGAGATTGGAATGAATATAATCCAAAACTAATTTACTATTATGACTTCCAACTTTAAATTTTTGTCTACATTGTTTTCTATATACACAATGTTTGCAAAAATCCAAACTCACTGATTTCAAATTAGGAATTAATTTGTGATTCATCGAGTACTTGAAGGCCCTTCTCGCTCATGTGACCCAACCATTGATGCCATAGGCGGGTATCTTCTCCTGCCTCCTCAGATACAATCACTACCTCATTGACCTGAGTACTTCCTTCAAGACTATAAAGATTTCCGATCTTCTCTGCCTTCATAACAACCAGAGTGCCCTTTGAAACTCTCAATGCTCCACCTTGACTTGTAAATATGTAACCTTTTGAGTCCAATACTCCCAAAGAAATCAAATTCTTTTTCAACTCAGGTACATGTTTAACATCATTCAATGTTCTAATTGTACCATCATACATTTTCATTCTGACATTTCCCACCCCAATAGTTTGAGTTGACAAGATACATTGTTACCATAAACATAGAATTGTCATTCACAGCTTGATATGAAGTGAACCAATTTATGTGTGGACTCATGTGATGAGAAGCGCTAGAATCTAACAATCAATCTTCAAAATGCTGAGAAACATTGCACATTGACCAGCCTAGATCCATCTAAATCTAGATCTATCATGCGTCGAGAGGGATCAAATCCCTCAAGATGTAAACCTTCCCTGAAATTATTAGTCCAAAGTTATTAAATCTAATAATATTAGATTTAATAATAATATTAATATTATTATAAATCTTTTATATTAATATTAGATTTAATGATGTATTTTACATGACATGATAACAAAATTTATAATAAAACTACATCAAATTAATATTTTCAAATATTACAATTTTGACGTGGAAAAATCTGTCTTTAAAGATTTAAATATCCATAGGATATGGTTTTTCCTTTTAAAGATTCATTTTACAAATATTTAATTAAAAAAATATTAAAAAAATTTGGAGCAGAATTTTCAATTCTGTGTTGTATTGTATTGTAGTTTTATGATCTACAGGGTTATTTCATTTTTGTTTTGGGCCGACATTATTGTTTTATTTTTATTTTTATTTTATTTTATTGGAAACGTGACATACTTACACATCCCCCTCATACTGGGTTGTAGAATGCGACTCTCGGCACAGTAAAACTTAATCTATCATACTTGATTCAGTGGACAATACCTCATCGATCATACCTAACTCGACTTGATTTGTTTCCTTCTTTCTGTTTTTGTTGGCCTCTTTTCTTTTCCAACAGTCCTTCTTGAGATGCCTTGTTTTGTTGCAGAACCAGCATTTGGCTTTACATTTCTTGCCTCTTTACTTGGATCCGAAAGAATTTCTTGATTTTTCTCCTCTCTCCCTGGCCTCTGGCGTGGAAGTTGAATGCTAAACTTCCTTCATACTTCTTTAGATAACAGAACTCTCACTATAAAATCAAATTCTAGAGATTCAGTTGTGCTCAAACTAATAGAAGTCACAAAATGATCCCAAGACTCAAGTAAGGAGCATAACAAAGTAATGGATTTATCTTCTTCAAATTTGACCTCGATATTGTTAATTTTCCAGTGTTTTATGCTTGGCACAATCACTTATTCCAATTATTCTTCAAATAGCAATTACTTTTCAAATTAATTCAATCTTCCAATGATAGTAAGAAATTATAGATAAAATAGTAATTCAAATGCAATAGAAGACAACCAAGAACAAGAGAGACACACGATTTGGTCAAAGACCGGGAAAAAAAACCCTACAAGGGGGAAACCCTTTCAAAAATTCTTCTTTTATTGGATTGTCATTAAATATTCAACAAAGAGATACAATGTTCCAATTTATCAACAATTCAAACCTTTGACTATCCAAGAGACCAACCAACCAATATACAAAAGATAAGCCCCAAAGTCAAATTTGGTTAACAAGTCAATCTCCAAATTTTATCGAAGTCAACAACAGCAAAATGATGCCCTAACCAGTGCAAAAGTCAACAGTCAACAACCCTACAAATCAGCTCTGTCAATAATCAAAGAACTAGGCTTTTCAAGCTCAGTCAAGACTCAAAACAATGTCCAAAAACTTGGTCAAAGGAGAGGGAGATCTTGCGATCAAACTTCATAATTTTTTGCGGTCAACTATAGTCAAGGTCTGCAGTTAACCCAAGTCAAACTACCCAAAAAAGTTCAGCTTCTTCACCAATCAATTCAGCCTTCCAAAATCGAAATTTTCCAAGTCAAAACATCAATTCAAAGTTGGTTAACGACAGGTCAAAGTAGCCCTAAACTAAAAAGTCAACACAGAAAAACAAAATTCCTTCCTTCCCTTCGCATGTGTGAGCTCAAACATCCAATTACAGACATGTACAAACCAATCAGGAGAAGAGAAATATATGATGTGTGATGATGATGTTCCAAAGTTATGTGGCATTAGGTCTATTTATATGTCTCAAGGGGTCCCGACTTGTACTTTTGTGCACATTAGGGTTTCACTCTAAAAACAATATTTTTCCTTGACCAAATTAAATTCTTCCAAGGGCTAGTATGAGTCTTTCTCGATGAGGAAGGTTGTCTAGTGGGTGGAATTTCTCCCTGAGATGCCAAATTTCAACACTCCCTCTCAGTTAGGGAGGAAACAATGACTACATTATGAGTCTCATCTCAAATGTCCTGTCATCATCGTCGATGTATCATGTCATATCTAATCTCTACTCATCTGCTAAACACTCTCGAATCTAAAGCAGAAGAATCATCATAGGGGAGCTCCAACTACCACCCTATATTCAAAGACAATACGCAGGATACTATTTACCATGAGAGGTAAGGATCACAGTCTATCCTATTGTTCGCTTATATTCCCAACTTGACCCTCAAGAGTTAGTGGTAGAACACCTGCATCCCATCACTTGAGCAGGATACCACTTACCATAAATGGTAAGGATCACAGTCTATCTCAAGCCTCCTCACCCATTGGCCAGATGGGTGGCAATCCCAACAAGCCCAGCTTGTGGGTAATATGCATATTGGGATATACTCTGTCAAGTTCTATATGTGACAATAGGCAGGATATGACTTACCATGGAAGGCAAGGATCACCGTCTATTTCCTCAGCCCCAGGAGCTCTCCAACTCAATTCCTCTCACTGGAAGCTCAAACAAGGGGAAAGAGCATAGCTCAATGTCCTCTATCTACCGTGACCCTTATCCGAGAGGGTCACATCCATCAGTCCAAGCTACTCTCTGAAGACCAAGAACTTCCCTTTCAGCAAAGCCTTGGTAAGAATATCTGCTATCTGCTCGTTAGTCGAAACGTGATGGAGTCTCACAACTCCTCTCTACACCATATCTCGAATGCAATGAAACCTAATCTCAATATGTTTGGACTTGTCGTGGAACATGAGATTCTCAGCGAATCGAATCCCACTCTTGTTGCAAAATATATCACAGTCATATCCATAACCTGCTCAAATAGCTCTCCAAAGAGCTTCCTCAACCATACTACCCCACAACTAGCCATGCTAGCAACAATGTATTATGCCCAAGTTGTGCTTAAAGTAATAAACTTTTTCTTCTTGCTCATCCAAGATATCATGGCATAACCCAAAATAAAGCAGTACTCTAATGTGCTCTTCCTATCAATAACATTTCTGGCCCAGTGAGCATCAATGTAACCATGTTGTCTCACATCTCTGGCACTATATCTCAAACCAAGATTAATCGTCCCATGCAAATATCTCAACACATGTTTGGCGACAACCCAGTGTGCATGAAGAGGCTCAAAGTGTTAACTGTAAAACATATGTTCAGACAAGCATTCACAAGGAACATCAATGCCCCAATCAACTATCGATACTCAAAGGGATTCATTCAAGTCAAGTCTTGCAGCATCCCCACAAAAGTTCTTGAAGTTCATCTCCATCAATGTGGCCATGGACTTGCATTCTACCATTCCAAATCTTTCCAACAGTTTCACAACATATTTTCCTGGAGAAAGGAAAATTTCACCAGCCCTTTGCTACACCTCTAAGCCCTGGAAATAATGCATCAATCCGAGGTCTTTCATTTCGAACTTAGAGACTAATTGTAAATTTTTGTAGATGTTCTATGCTTGATGCAACTTTACTTTTTATTCCAATATCAGTCAGCAATCACATAAACAATAAAGTAAAATGCTGATAGAACATACCAGTAGATCGACAGAAGACAAGCCAGAGAAATATAAGTGTGTTGGTGCGTTATGGTGATCAGCAGGATGCTTCATCCAACAAAGTCTCAATACGGTCAGCGAACTAGAAGTGTCACACAACCCTCTAGGGCAACCAAAACAGTCAACCCCAAAAGTCAACAAAAGTCAACACTGTCAGTCAACGATCAACGCAAATAGCAGCAGCAGCAAGGTCATCACAGCGAAGTCAAAGTCAACGACCAGCCTCGGGAATTGTGCCAAAAAATGTGGATTTAGAAAATCAAAATTTTGGGAGAGTTTCAGGTCAATTTGACCTTGCGTTGACCAAAATCAACACTGGTCAACGCTACTACAGAAACCCTAGGCCGAAAACAAAAATTTGCCACGTGTGAAGAGAAGAGGTGATCGAACCAATCAGATGAGGAGAGAGAAATGTGTGAGGATGAGATGAGTGAAAATGTCCTCCAACGTTGACCAATATATATCCATCAATGAGGGTGTGTGACACAACCGCTGTGGTACTAAACCTTCAGGCCGACCTGCACATATTTTGAATAAATTCAAAATAAATGTTCTACTCATCGGATCAAGATGATCTTTAGATCGATCTTGCACCTCTCCAAAAGAGGAATCGAATAAAGATATTGGCATCTTCATCTGAGCATCACAACATGGAGTTTGGACCTAGTTGTCCAAAATTAACACTCCCTCTCAACTAGGGAGAACTCCATCCACCTGTGCAATCCAAACATTGTGCGTCATCCCACCGCAACTTCCTTTGCTGGCTTCTTTATTTCAGAACAGAAGTGGGTCAGTCACAAAGACATCATTCCTGGCTGACAGATTCAGCCCAAAGGTCCGAAACCTCTATAGGACTCAAAAAGAGTCTCATACCAACCCAAAGTTGGTTTACCTAACCTGAAGTCAGTTGGAGGACCGAAACCTCACTAGGACTCAAGATAGTCATATACTAACCCGAAGTTAGTTTCACTGACCCAAAGTCAGTTGGAGGTCCGAAACCTCAATAGACTTGATCCCAGATCAAGTAGTTGGACGCGTGCCATCCTAGATAAAGAGTAGGCAATCTCTAATGCATCCATCAGTCTTTGCTACTAGTCTCTAGCTTTTTCCACCTCACTGGCCATATGAGAGATACTTCCCATGAGCCCGGAACTCAATGGGTAGGATGCATACGGGGCACAGATCATGAGAGGTATGTTAAGTGGGAATTTTATTAATTGTTAGTTAGATATAGTTATATTAGGTTTTATTAAGTAAAAGGGCATGATCAAAGATCATGCCTCTTCACCAAGGGACACCATGAGGCTATATTTAAAGCCTCGGTGATTCCCCATTGTAATCATCTTTCATCTTCATCAATAATAATATATAATTATCAAGTTTACTAGAGTTTTTACACTCCATTGGTATCAGGGCCATCGCTCTTCGGGATCTGTGTGAGCACCCAAAATTAAGGAATTACGGAATTCCAGAATTGCAGATTTTTTTCAAGTGCTTGTGGACAGTATTAGTTTTAAAAGAAAATTTGTAGCCCATCTCCTCTCATATCCGATCTGTCCCTCACCCCCACTCTGCGTTTTAAAAAAAAAATAAAAAAATATAATAGATAAATTTTCCCACGCTACAGCATATACTCCATTCTTCCACCTCCATACAGCATTCATATCGATTTCTGTTATCACTGCGGACAGTCCACTTTCCAATATTAATTAATTAGTCTCGCACAACGTTCCCTCGACCCTCACGCTTACACCCAATTCCCTGCATCTTATCAACGCCTCACCCAGTCTCCATATTCTCCTTCCGCCAGCACTCACGAGCCATTATCCTCTAAATACAAGTAACAGGTATTGAAATCGATATTAATAAGCCGCTTGCAGACAAACGATACCAGACAACAACATATCTCCGCGTCTTTTTTGACACCGCCGTCCTGTCAACCGTCCCTTACGGGCTGCTCGACCCACCGCTCACCTTCTGTTCCCTCCGTAGCCGCAGACAGGGCTGTCGCCTGACCCCACTACGACAGAGAGAAAAAAGCACGTTTTTTAAAAATTCTGTGGTGTGGACTTTTGAAACCATTGTGCCGGAGGGTTGTCCCCATTCAAAAACTAGACGTCGACTCACCGCAACGCTTTGAGTTTATATAAACTATAAGTTTTTTTTGAAATTATATAAATCATATATCATATAGTTTTCAATTGGTCATTATATAAATATATATTGTAATTATATACTTATTTATATATTATATAGTTTTCAAATTGATAATTATATATATATTTATAATTATATAATTTATTTATATTATATAGTTTTCAATTAATAATTATATATATATAATTATATAATTTAAAAAAAAAAAAATTATTATTATTATTAATTTAATTAATTAAATATTAATTAATTAATTAATTTTAAAGAAAGAAGGAGAGAAAACTGGCAGAAAAATACTCCCCACCTCATACGCGTTCGATGTCGTCATCAATGTCAATGGCTGAATTCCAGAAAAAATTGGTGGATCTCGAGAAACAGATCACTAATAATTCCGAAGAATTCGGAAAACGATTAGTCGATCTTGAAGGTACAGTTGCAGGGCATTCCAACGATATCAAAAAGGTTCATGATACAACAAATCGAATAGAAAGACAAATGTGGCTAAATCATCACGAGGCCACAGAAAAGCAGAACGAACTCTTCAATAAGCTAAATGATAAGCTAGATAAATTAAGTCAAACACAATCCCCAATATCTCCTAACAAGGAACAAAATCAACAAAACAATTCCGCAGATTCAGGGAACTCAGAAGAGCATCAGGAAAAAACCGATTCCCCACATCATCAAGAAGATAGTAATGCAGATTTTCAAAACAAGCAGCTCTGGAATGCATTCGCTAATCAATATCCCCTTCTTGCTCCACCATTAGCATATCAGCGCAAAGCCAAGATCGACCTACCCAAATTTGATGGTAATGAAAAAAATAGCATTGCATGGCTTAATAAAGCAGAAGAATATTTTGAGATTTATGACATTACTAGTGATGATGAAAAAATTAAACATGCTTCCATGAAAATGGAAGGAGAAGCATATAATTGGTATATGTGGTGGAAAAAGACGTCGCTCGCTATCAGTTGGAGGAAATTTAAGGATGCGTTCTTCAAAAGGTTTCAAGGCATAAAAGAAGAAAAGTTTTTTTCAACCTTTATCAAATTACGCCAAAAAGGAGATGTGCATGAGTACACTCGAGAATGGGAGACTTTGGCAACACGAGTACCAGGATTGTCGGAATCTCGTCTAATCCAGTCTTACATCTCAGGACTTAAAATCCACATATAGGAAGAGCTAGAACTACATGAAATTACGTCCGTAGAAGTAGCAAGGCAAAAAGCAAAAGCTGCTGAAAAGAAATTTGAAAGATTATCAAAACCAGAAAAAGTATATTCGAGACGACGGTTTCCTCAATCTGAAAATATAGATGACACAAAATATGTCCCTGTCCATCTTCGTGAAGAAGAAAAATCTAGTATGGAAAAACAAAGAATGCGAGAGGGCAAGTGCAAACGTTGCGGTGAAAATTGGGACCCTAAGCACAGATGTGCTAATGGAAAAGCGAAAAATCTATACAGTTGTGAAGCAACTAGCGACGCTAACAGTACTAATTCATATATAGAAGGATTAGAAGACAACTTAGAGTTCTCTCCAGAAGTGGATGGCGAAACTATTCCGCAAGTGTCATTATCAACTATGACAGGCATATCACAACCTCAAACCCTAAGGTTAAGAGGACATATTAAGAAAAACAATGTAATGGTTCTCATAGACACAGGCAGCACGCACAATTTTCTAGATTCAACCATGGCCAAAAGACTCAACCTCTTTACTTTTCCCATGCCTAATATGAAGGTAATGGTGGCCGATGGTAAGAAGATTGAACAAGTAGGAAAATTCCATAAAGTCAAATTGCAGATTAAAGACTTTCATTTAGAATCTCCATTCTACACAGTTCCATTACGAGGAGTAGATGTGGTCTTAGGAATTCAATGGCTACAAACTTTAGGTACTTATTCTGCCAACCATCAGAAGCAGTTTATAAGTTTTAAGTGGAAAGGGCAGAAACACGGGTTGTATGGATTCCAAGCCCCAGAAGATCAAGTCGTATCTTCCTCTCTGATGATGAAGATGATTCAAATAGGAGCACCAACATCTACAGTACAATGTCATCAGTTAGAAATGTTATCTTCAAAAGGGAGCCACGAAGAGTCACCAGAAGTCAAGACAGGATCCGACCCTGTCAATATCAGATATTTTCACTATCCAGATCAACAAAAGATTGAACTCGAGAATATGCTCCACGATCTTTTTAAAATGTGGGAAGCAAGAGCCCGTCGCTCAAGAAACCCAGGCGTTCGTCAACATTGTCCATCGTTACATATGCTTTGAGGACAAAACATCTTTAAGAGAGGGGCAATGTTATGTAAATTTTATTAATTGTTAGTTAGATATAGTTATATTAGGTTTTATTAAGTGAAAGAGCATGATCAAAGATCATGCCTCTTCACCAAGGGACACCATGAGGCCATATTTAAAGCCTCGGTGATTCCCCATTGTAATCATCTTTCATCTTCATCAATAATAATATATAATTATCAAGTTTACCAGAGTTTTTACACTCCATCCAACAGAAGAGTTTACGAGTCACAAAGAGTCTCATATGGCAAAGTTGGTTTACCTAAAGGAGAAGTCGGTTGGAGGACCGAAACATCACTATGACTCAAGATAGTCATATACTAACTTGATTAGTTTCAACCCGACTGGTCGGTTAGGAGGTCCCAGAAACCTATATAGACTTGATCCCAAATCAAGTGGTTGGATTGTGCCATCCTAGATAGAGAGTACGGCAATCTCTAATGCATCCATCAGTCTTTGCTACTGGTCTCTAGCTTTTCCCACCTCATTGGCCAAATGAGAAGTACTTCCCATGAGCCTTGAACTCAATGGGTAGGATGCATACGAGGCACAAATAATGAGAGGCGAACCAACTCAATAATCCAAGAGGTGGAATGAAGCACACCAACAAGGTTTGGCAAGCCTAGCCACTGTGGTTTGCTTATAACTCAGAAGCTATCCCCAAATCCCCCCCGGAGCTCGAGAGCTCATCATCAACGGGGTGAGGGTAAACCCCCTCGCGGACGAGGCCCGATCCCTACTAGCCCGGCGGGGGTCTAGCAACAACTAGCCCAGCAGGGGTCTGGCAACAATCATCAAATGTTACAACGCAAGTTCCTAGTTACGAATAAAAGACCAAAGATGGAGGCCTACCTGGAATCCAATGCTATGATCCATAGAAGAGAGCGTTCCCGTTCCTCAGCCTCGGCAGATCACGATCCTCCCACGATCTCCGCGGATGGACACCTGCACATGCAAGAAACAACACGAATACAAGCATAAAATCCAGAATACGCAACTATATATCAGTCAGAAAGGATATAACTCATTATTAACATAAGAGAAAAACAGAGTGGAACCATAACCAGTAGTCATTCATTAATAAACAATCGAAAGAGAGTACAACCAATGTTCTGACGCCGTGGTCTCCTTCGGAAGGGTCCCCAGTCGTTCACGTCTCGCAAAGCTCGCCAGGGAAAGGGAAAACCTCTCTTGAGTCTCTCGACGATAGTCTCCTTACTTGAGTCGGCCTTAAGGGAAGAAAGAGGGCTCTTACAACACAAAGGCTCTTGGGAATTTGGAGATTCAAAGCTTAGGCACTTCCAGACTAGCTTGCAATGGAATTGAGCAGGCTTTTATAGATGGGGAAGGAGGGAGTTGGGATCCCTATTATTGTGGGATTGGCCCTATCATGAAGGAAGGTTCCATGAGAGGTGGCAAACCACTTCCCTTCCATGGAACTCCTGCAGCCAAACCTCCCAACTCAAGATAGGCAATGGTTTCTGAGTTTGTTGAAACACAACTTCCGCCATCTTTATTTAAAAAACACTCCTTAAATTGGCTGGCGCGACTGCTGCTCTGGGACAGAGCGCCAGTTTGCGCGGCCTCTTTGTAGGATTTTCCCCATTGGCGCAAGTGATGAACTGTCTGCCCACGCCAATGCAAAAGGAGATGTTTTCATGGTTTTTTGCAAGGAGATGTCTTTAGGGCAATTGAAGCTCATGTTTAGAGGAATGCATTGATGATGATTTCAAGGCATGACAGTGTTTCTGAGGTCACAAAATGGGTCCTCCATTGTGCGGGATGGGGAATGGTAGGGGCAGGATGACAGTGCGGTAACAAGGACCCTCAGAATAGGGTCGTTCCACGACTCCAAGATTCTCACGGAAGGTTAGGAACATGACCTTCCCCAAGGGCATTGTGAGAATATCCACGACATGCTCATCAGTTCCTATATGATCGAGCCTTACGGCGCCTCGCTGTACCATATCCCGGATAAAGTGGTACCAACCATCAACATGCTTGGATCGATCGTGGAACAAGGGATTCCCTGACAAACGAATCCCCCTCTGGTTATCACAAAGGATAATGGTGGCATCTAGCACATGCTCGAACAACTCACTGAAGAGCTTTCGCAACCAAGTCACTTCACAACAGGCCATACATGTTGCAATGTATTCGGCCTCAGCGGTGCTCAAGGCTACCAACTTCTACTTCCTGCTCGAAGCAGAGCTACGTGTAAAGCAACATCCAGATGTGCTCTTACGATCCACCACACTGCCAGCCCAATCGACATCAGTATATCCATGGAGTGTCATGCTCCCGACAGTGTATCTCAGCCATGGTCTATCGTGCCCCAGAGATATCTCAAGAGTTTCTTGGCACCAACCCAGTGAATGTTATGAGGATCAACCATGTGTTGACTCAAAGTGTTCACTGCAAAACATACCTCCGGACGGGTGTTCACTAAGAACATCAGGGCCGCTACAAGTTGATGATACTTAGTAGGATTTGCTAGCACGGGCCCAGCAGCGCTGCCACTCAACTTCTTAAAGTTGAGCTCCATCGGTGTCGACACGGACTTACAGTCCACCATTCCAAATCTTTCCAGAAGCTTCACAATGTATTTTCCTTGAGAAAGGAAAATCTCGCCAGGTCTCTGCCAGATCTCCAGGCCTAGGAAGTAATGCATCAGTCCTAGGTCCTTCATCTCGAACTCAGCAACGAGCTCCCTCTTGCACTAATGAATGAGAGGGTCAGCACCTGTCAGGAAGAGGTTGTCCACATACAACACCAGAATGAGAGGCTTTTCTCTATCAACCTTGAAGTAAAGGTTCGGATCAGCATTACTACGAGTGAAGCCCAGCTTCATCAGGTAGCTATCTATCCTCTCATACCAAGCTCTGGGTGCTTGATTCAACCCATAGAGGGCTTTCTTTACCTGCAGACATGGATGTCTCGATCTTGGACTTCGAACCCCAGAGGTTGCTCCACATACATCTCTTCCTTTATCGCACCATGCAGAAATGCGATCTTCACATCCATCTGATGAAGACTCCATCCTTGCGTAGCAGCAAGGGCTATGATAGATCAGAT
This sequence comes from Pinus albicaulis, assembly GCA_034641835.2. NCBI lineage: Eukaryota > Viridiplantae > Streptophyta > Pinopsida > Pinales > Pinaceae > Pinus > Pinus albicaulis. Next base: position 8,117,691 of record CM076582.1, on the reverse strand, counting down.
GGTGTTATATCGGGCCACAGGGGCAAATATATCATTATAGTCTATGCCTTCTTCTTGAGAGAAGCCATGGGCAATGAATCTTGCCTTGAACTTTTCAGCACTTCCATCAGATCCATGCTTGACCTTGTAAAGCCATTTCAAGGTGACAACTGCTTTGTCCTTCGGTCTTGGAACCACATCCCAGACATCATTCTTCATTATGGACTCATACTCTTCGAACATAGCATCCTTCTAGACTTGATGCTTTACAGCTTCCTCAAAAGATCCAGGCTCAGATTGTATGATAGTACTCATGGCTGCTAGATACCCTTGGTATCTATTCGGCTTCTTGCTTTCACGGAATGCCCCCCTTGGGGCCATATGTCCCTCGGCGTCCTCGAGAGTGTCCCTGAGCCATGATGGTTTCTTCCTCATCGAAGGAGGTGGATCAATCGGGTCCATTGGTCCTTCAACATCGGGCATCGTCTCATCCTTCGGTTCTTCTTGATTTCCAGGGCTTGCTTCATGATCTTCCTCTGATCTCGGAAGAGTGACTACTTTCCTCAGGGAAGCATCTTCGTCAAAGGTGACATCATGGCATATCTCCACTTCCCTTTGATTAAGCACATAGACTCTATAGGCCTTCGAAGTTTCGTTGTAGCCCACAAACATTCCCTTCTTCCCAAAAGCATCCAACTTCCTCCTCTTCTCCTTCGGCACATGAAAATAAACAGGACATCAAAAAACTCTAAAATGTGAGACGTCAGGTTTCTTACCAGTTTTGGAGTCCAGAGCGGAATGTGGGTATCAATTTTGTATGTACACAGTAGTGTTCGCAGCTTCTCCCCACAGAAACTTCAGTAGACCTTGGTCACATAGCATGGCACGGGCAGCTTCCACACTGGTCCTATTCTTTCGTTCAACAACACCATTTTTCTCAGGAGTATAGACAATTGTGATCTCCCTCTTGATGCCAGCTTCTCTGCAAAAGTTCTTGAACTCGTTCGTCTCATATTCAGTGCCATTATCGGTCTGTCGGATAGTATCACATGTCATCGCTCCCAGTTGACTTCCTCCAACCTGGTAGAGTGTCTCAACTCTAAACCCAATCGTGATAGCTTCCCTGAAACTCTTCTTCCAGATACGCACCTTCCCATCAATGAATGCCACGTTGAAACCTTTGTCTTCCATGGCCAAAATAGACACAAGGTGGTTCTTCAAATCGGGTACATAGAATACATCCTGCAAGACCTTGAGACAAGTGGAGGCTCACAGTCCCTGTCCCTTTCACGGGATATGTGGCATTGTCTCCAAGGATAATTTCCAGTTTAGTATCCTTCTCAACCATATCAGAAAGTGCTTCCTTGATGTGCCTTGAGGCACCACTATCTATCAACCAAACATCCATAGTGTCGGGTGGAGATGCCGCAGAGAGGGCAGATACAAGAATGAATTCATTTCTTTTATCAACAACATTTGATTCCTCATACCTGGAATTTGTCGACCTTTTGAAAGGTTGACCATTTCCGCTAGAGGGAGCCTTCCTCTTCCCCTTGAACCTGTTGTTCCTTTGATTGCCATTCCTTCGGTTGTTGTTGTTGTCATCATCATCCGGAGAATCCTTCTTGAAAGGGCATTCTCTAGCATAGTGACTTGGCTTGTGGTAAGTGTGATACTTGCCTTTCTTTCCTTGGGCCCCTACTCTTCCTTTGTTCCTTGGACCACCAAAGTTTTTCTTCTTAGTGTGAGTAGCGAAGGCACCATTTCCTTCATTTTCATATTCCTTCATCCTTGTCTCTTCTTGTACGCATCTCGATAGTACTTCGTCAAAATCAGGTATCACATTGTTATTGAGAATGGTAGTGTTGAATACATGCTAATCGGATGAGAGACCTCCAAGTGCGGTGAGAACCATCTCTTGATCAGCTATTGTCTCCCCAATAGCCAGAAGATTATTCCTGATTTCGGTCAGCTTCAGAAAATATGATTAAACAGACTCATCCCCGCCTTTCTTCAAATTCTTCAATTGATTCTTGAAGAATAGGACTTGATTCGCATTGTTGGCCTTGAACATGTGGACCAACTTATCATACATCTCCTTGGATGTGCCCAGCTCAGAGATGTAGGCAACCAAACTCTTATGAATTGAGTCCCTGATCATCAACTTTGCTTTGATTTCCCCCTTCTTGTACTTTGTTTTGGCAGCCGCAGTGGCAGTGGATGGAGGCTCTTGAATTTTACCCTGCACATAGTCCATGACATCTTGGTTTTCCAACATAAGATCCAATGTCATCTTCCAGGCATGGAAGTCATCCTTCCCAGTCAATTTGTCATCAGCCTTAAAGCCATTGTAGTTAGAGGAACCCATGCTCTTCTTCGGTGATTGCTACAAACTAGGGCTTTGTCTTCACCTCAGCGCTGATACCATGTAAATTTTTGTAGATGTTCTATGCTTGATGCAACTTTACTTTTTATCCCAATATCAGTCAACAATGTTATGTATATTTTATTAATTATTAGTTAGATATAGTTATCTTAGGTTTTATTAAGTGAAAGGGCATGATCAAAGATCATGCCTCTTCACCAAGGGACACCATGAGGCTATATTTAAAGCCTTGGTGATTCCCCATTGTAATCATATCTCATATCTCATCTTTTATCAATAATAATATATACTTATTCATCTGTGTGATCACCCAGAATTAAGGAATTACAAGAAAATTCCAAAATTGCAGATTTTTTAAAAAACCAAGTGCTTGTGGGTAGCAACATTTGTTTTTTAAAAAAGAAGGAAGAAATATATATATATATATATATATATATATATATATTAATAAAATCAAAAGAGAGAGATATACGTACATGTGAAGACAAAGTAAAATTAAAAAGGAAGAGTAAAAGTGAAATTAAAAAGGAAGAGTAATTGCTCGTGGTTTACAAGCTCGTGGTTTTTGGGCCCATGGTATTAAAACCCATTTCCCCTTTTCAAAACAAAGTGACTTTTAAAAACAATATTATATATATATATATATAATTCAAATAATAAAATAATAATAATAATAATAATTATTATTATTTAAAAATATATATAATAATAATAATAATAATAATTATTATTATTATTTCAAAAAAAAATTAATTTAATTAATTAATTAATTAATTTTTTTTTTAAAAAAAAAGGGGGAAAACTGGCAGAAAAATATTCCCCACCCCATACACGTTCAATGTCTTCATCGATGTCGATGGCTGAATTCCAGAAGAAATTGGTGGATCTCGAGAAACAGATCAATAATAATTTTGAAGAATTCGGAAAAAGATTAGTCGATCTTGAAGGTACAGTTGCAGGGCACTCCAACGACATCAAAAAGATTCATGATACGACAAATCGAATAGAAAGACAAATGTGGCTAAATCATCATGAGGCCACAGAAAAACATAACGAAGTAATGAACAAGATGACAGAGCATAGCGAAGCAATGAACAATATGACAAAACTCTTCAATAAGCTAAATGATACGATAGATAAGTTAAGTCAGACACAATCCCCAATATTTCCTAACATGGAACAAAATCAACAAAACAATTCCGCAGAATAAGGAAACTCAGAAGAGCATCAAGAAAAGACCGATTCCCCACATCATCAAGAAGATAGTAATGCAGATTTTCAAAATAAGCAGCTCTGGAATGCATTTGCTAATCAATATCCCCTTCTTGTTCCACCAGTAGCATATCAGCGAAGAGCCAAAATCGAGCTACCCAAATTTGATGGTAATGAAAAAAATAGCGTTGCATGGCTTAATAAAGCGGAAGAATATTTTGAGATTTATGACATTACTAGTGATGACGAAAAAATTAAACATACTTCCATGAAAATGGAAGGAGAAACATATAATTGGTATATGTGGTGGAAAAAGACGACGCTCGTTGTCAGTTGGAGGAAATTTAAGGATGCATTCTTCAAAAGGTTTCAAGGCATAAAAGAAGAAAAGTTTTTTTCAACGTTTATCAAATTACGCCAAAAAGGAGATGTGGATGAGTACACTCGAGAATGGGAGACCTTGGCAACGCGAGTACCAGGATTGTCGGAATCTCGTCTAATCCAGTCTTACATTTCAGGTCTTAAAATCCATATACAAGAAGAGCTCGAACTTCATGAAATTACATTAGTAGAAGTAGCAAGGCAAAAAGCAAAAGCTGCTGAAATTTTTTTTGAAAGGTTATCAAAACCAGAAAAAGTATATATTCGAGACAAAGATTTCCTCAATCTGAAAATATAGGTGACACAAAATCTGTCCCACCCCATGTTCGTGAAGAAGAAAAATCTAATGTGGAAAAACAAAGAATGAGAGAGGGCAAGTGCAAGCGTTGCGGTGAAAACTGGGACCCTAAGCACATATGTGCTAATGGAAAAGCGAAAAAATTATACAGTTGTGAAGCAACTAATGGCGCTAACAATAATGATTCATATATAGAAGGATTAGAAGACAGCTTAGAGTTCTCTCCAGGAATGGATGGCGAAACTATTCCGCAAGTGTCATTATCAGCTATGACAGGCATATCACAACCTCAAACCCTAAGGTTAAGAGGACATATCAAGAACAACAACGTAATGGTTCACGTCCACACTGGCAGTACCCACAATTTTCTAGATTCAACCATGGCAAAAAGATTTAACATATTTACCTTCCCCATGCCTAATATGAAGGTAATGGTGGCCGATGGTAAGAAGATTGAGAAAGTAGGGAAATGCCATAAGGTCAAACTACAGATAAAAAACTTTCATTTAGAATCTCCATTCTACAATAAAGTAAAACGCTGATAGAACATACCAGTAGATCGACAGAAGGCAAGCCAGAAAAATTTAAGTGTGTTGGTGCTTTACGGCGATCAGCATGATGCTTCAACCAGCAAAGTCTCAATACAATCAGCCAACCAGAAGTGTCACACAACCCTCTAGGACAGCCAAAACAGTCAACCCCAAAATTCAATGCTGTCAGTCAACGATCAACACGCAAACAACAACAGTAGCAAGGTCAACGCAGCCAAGTCAAAGTCAACATCCAGCCTTGGGAATTGTGACAAAAAAAGGGAATTCAGAAAATTAAAAGTTTGGGAGAGTTTCAGGTCAATTTGACCTTGTGTTGACCAAAGTCAACACTGGTCAACGCTGCTGCAGAGACCCTAGGCCGAAAACAAAAATTCGCTGCTTGCTGAAATTTCCCACGTGTGAAGAGAAGAGCCTCCAAGGTGATCAAACCAATCAGATGAGGAGAGAGAAATGTGTGAGGATGAGATGAGTGAAAATGTCCTCCAACGTTGACCAATATATATCCATCAATGAGGGTGTGTGACACAACTGTTGGGGTACTAAACATTCAGGCCGACCTGCACATATTTTGAATAAATTCAAAATAAATGTTCTGCTCATCGGATCAAGATGATCTTTAGATCGATCTTGCACCTCTTCGAAAGAGGAATTCGATAAAAATATTGACATCTTCATCTGAGCATCACAACATGGAGTTTGGACCTAGTTGTCCAAAATTAACACCAACTCCCTCTTGCACTCGAGCAGTAGAGGCTAACTACCTGTCAAGAATAAATCATCAACATATAAAACCAAAATAAGGGGCATACCTTGGACCACTTTGAAGTAGAAGTTTGAGTCGGCATTGCTTCTTATAAATCCAAGCTTCACTAGGTAGTTATCAATACGGTCATACCAAGCTCTAGGGGCTTGCTTCAATCCATAGAGTGCCTTCTTCAGCCTGCAAACATGAGTCCTCCCATCATGCACTGCAAAACCCTGTGGTTGCTCAACATATACTTCTTTCGGGAGTATGCCATGAAGAAACACAGTCTTCACATCCATTTGGTGAAGTGTCCATCATTGACTAGCAACAAGGGAAACAATAGATCTAATAGTAGCATAGTGGGCAACAGGTGCAAATATATCATCATAGTCTTCTCCCTCTTTCTGGGAGAAACCTCTAGCCACGAACCTCACCTTATATTTCTTAATCTTCCATTATCTTCATGCTTGATCTTGTACAACCACTTAGAAGTCACAACAGACTTCCCTTCGTTTCTTGGAACAACTTCCCACACATCATTCTTCATAATAGATTAATATTCTTTGCCTATAGCATCTTTCCAAATCTTCTCTTTCACTACTTCTTCAAAGGTGTGTGGTTCAGCCTGTAGTTGAACATTGGGTTCAACGCTCCCCGTGTGTTTCGCGACATGGACTAACCGCCTCTCCTGGATCCTAACTATGGCGATTGTAGTGAAGACTAATACTTGTGAGTTTTGGTCTAACGGCAATCGTGATTCCAACAAGTGGTATCAGAGCGACAGGTCTCGAGTTCGAAACTCACCCGGCTCGCGTTGGGGGGCAGATTGTTGGACATTGGGTTCAACGCTTCCCGTGTGTTTTGAGACATGGACTAACCACCTCTCGTGGATCCTAACTTTGGCGATTGTAGCGGAGACTAATGCCTGCAAGTTTTGGTCTAACGACAATCGTGATTCCAACACCTGTATGATGGAGCTCATAGCCACAATGTATCCCTGGAATTGACATGGCTTCCTACTTTCCCTGAAGGTTCCTCTAGTAGTAGCATGTCTTTCAACATCCTGTAATGTATCACGAAGCCAAAGTGGTCTCTTCCTAGCACGACGATCACATGGAGGAGGATCCAAGCGGTCCATAGGTTCCATGGGATCATCAACAACATCTTTCTTGGGTTTAGGCACAAAAGGACCTTCTAGTAGGTCCATGTCATCATCCTTCTTTTCAAAAAGAGGAGGAGGAATATCCCTTGCTTTTCCAAGCACAACATCTTCATCGAAAGTCACATCCCTGCTAAACTTGATATTCCTTTGACCATGCACATATTCTAAAAGCTTTAGAATTATCACAATACCCAACAAACGTACCTTTCTTTCCAGTGGCTTCCAGCTTGTTCCTCTTGTCCTTTAGCACATGAAAGTACATGAGGTAGCCAAAGATCCTCAGATGTCTAACATCAAGCTTCACACTTATGAAACACTTCTCTGGGAGTCTTTTCACCCAAGGCTTGATGAGGAATCCCATTTTGAACATAGATCATTGTATTAGTGGCTTCTCCCCAAAGGAACTTCGACAAAGTTTGATCATGCAGCATTGCTCAAACAACTTCCATGATGGTTCTATTCTTTCTTTCAGCCACACCATTATGCTCAGGATTATAAAGTACAATGGTCTGCTTCTTGATTCCAACCTTCTTGCAAAAGTCAACAAATGCATTAGAAGTGTATTCTCCACCATTATTAGACTTGAAGACCTTGATTCCTTTCGCTATTTCATTCTCTATTAGTGCCTTGAAATCTTGGAACATATCAAATGCTTCGTCCTTGTGCTTCATGTAGAATATCCAAGTCTTCTAATATAAGTCATCCACAAATATTATGTAATATAGATAGCCATCAAGAGATTTTATCAGCATTGATCCACATAGATCAAAATGTATGAGATGTAGGATATCATTGGTCCTACTTTTCTAGAAGGAAATGGTCCCCTCGACTTCTTTCCACTAGCACATCCCAGCATACCCCACCATGCTTAGGTTGAACTTTAGGCATTCCAGAAACCATCATCCTTACTTTAGGCAGGGCTTCATAATTTAGATGAGCAAACCTTCAGTGCCATAGCTCACTTTGATGATTGCTATCATGTACTATTGCCCGCAATGGTCTTCATTGACTTTATAGAGTTCTTCAATTCTAGATCCCAAGGTGAATGCATCCCTCATGCGAGATTCCATAGGTTGGGTGAGGACCTTTCCTCTTACAAAGGTAACTCTCATCCCTTTGTCTTCCAAGGCAGATATAGATACAAGGCTCTTCTTTAATCCCGGTACATACATAACATCATGAAGAAGTATGGTTTCCCCATAATCCAAATGAAATGTGACAGAACCAAAACCCTTCACAGGATAGGTAGAGTTGTCCCCAATAATGATCTTCAAGTTAGTCTTCCTCTCAACCAGATTTGAGAGGACTTCACGATGCCTAGAGAAATGTCTAGAGGCCCCCCTATCTACCAACCAACTATCAAATGAATCTTAAGGAGAGGAACTAGAAAGAGCAGAAATAAGAATATATTCAGATTGAGTAGCAACTGCATTATTTCCATACCTTGAGTTTCTTGATCTCTTTTGAGGACGATGTCCTTCTTCATGATCATTAGGAGCATCTTTTCCTCTTATATCGTCTCTTCTTCTTCTATCATCCAAGAAACGATTGTTGTTGTAGTTGGACCTTGGAGCATCTCACTTTTCTAGACATTCTCAGGCATAATGACCATGCTTGTGGCAATTGTAGCATTCAATTTTCCTTAATCTTCTATTGGAATCCCCAGAATCTAGAGTAGCTTTTTTAGAGTTAGATGATCTTCCTCTTCCTTTCCTCTTCTTGTCCTATGCAGCAAATGCAAAGAGCTCTCCTTCATGCTTTTGAATTTCTCCTCTAGAAATCATTCTAATTTCTTCCTGAGTACGTTTTCCAACCAACTCATCAAATGTTGGAAACTTATCATTGTTGATAATAGTTGTGATGAATGTCTCCCATATTGGAGGAAGATCTTGAAGAGTAACGAGTACCAACTCTCTATCAAACATAGATTATCGAGAAGTCATCAATTGATCCCTAATTTGTGATAATCTCATGAAGTATGACTGCACAGTCTCTCCCTTGTTCATATTGATGTCTTTGATTTGATTTTTCAAGGAGAGAATGTGATTCAAATAGTTGACCTCATACATCCCAACTAACTTGTCATAAATATCCTTGGACTTCTTCAACTTTCCAATGTAAGTATGCAAATGATCTTTTAAAGAATTAGTTTCTTGGCTTTGATCTCACCTCTCTTATACTTGGCCTTGGCAACAGCAACAACATTTTTCAGTGGCACGAGTACTTTTCCTTCCACATATTCTAAAACATCATTTTCATCCAATGTAGCTTCCAACCTGATCTTCCAAGCAGTAAAATTAGATGAGTCACCCATCTTCTCTGCATCCTTGAAGTATGAGGTAGACATCTTGACCAAGTAGCTTCTTCCAAATAGATTCCTTCAAAGGTGATTGCTTTTGTCTCTTGTCTTCTTGGGCTTGTCTTCACCTCATCTATGATACCATGTTAATTTTTCAGTGTTCTATGCTTAGCACAATCATTTATTCCAATTCTTTTTCAATTAGCAATCAATTTTCAAATTAATTCAATCTTCTAATGACAGTAAGCAATTGTAGATAGAATCATAGAACAATAATTCAAATGCAATAGAAGACAACCAAGAACAAGAACAAGAGAGACATAAGTTTCGCTCAAAGACCAGGGAAAAAAAACCCCACGAGGGGGGAAATCCTTTCAAAAATTCTTCTTCTATTAGATTGTCATCAAATGTTCAGCAAAGAGATACAATGTTCCAATTTATCAACAAAAGAGTCAAAATCAACCCTTTGACTATCCAAGAGACCACCCAACCAATATACAAAAGATGAGCTCCAAAGTCAAATCTATAAATTTTGTCAAAGTCAACAGCAAATGATGCCTTTACCAGTCCAAAAGTCAACAGTCAACAACCCTACAAATTGGCTCGGTCTAGAGTCAAAGAACTCAACTTTCCAAGCTTAGTCAAGCCCAGTCAAAACAACCACCAAAAACTCGGTCAAAGGAGAGAGAACTTGTAGTGAAACTTTAGAATTTTCTGCGTTCAACTATAGTCAAGGTCTGTGGTCAACCCAAGTCAAACTTCCTACAAAAGTTCAGCTTCTTCACCAATCAATTCGGCCTTCCAAAATTGAAATTTTCCAAGTCAAACCAAGTAAAAAATTAAGTCAAAGTTGGTCAACGACTGGTCAAAGCAACCCTAAATAAAAAAGTCAACACAACAAAACAAAACTCCTTCCTTCCCTTCGTATGTGTGAGCTTGGACCTCCAATTACAGGTTCAATCAACGGATACAGCTAAATCTGACGGGAATGTTATGCGAGGACTACTGCCGCTGTTGCTTAGAGTCTAATTAATGAATGACACGAAGAATAGTTTTATCTTTTAACGGGTACCGTTCGGGGATTTAATATCATGTTTATGTTTGAGGGGGTGCGAGAGTAAATCCGAGGGTTATTTATTTTGATTTGGTATAATTAGCTCCCTGGGATTTTAGCTTACCCTGTTCGCATCTCCATCTCTCAAGGGATTTATGTGTAGAGGGCGCAGATCAGTCAGGTTTACGTCATTTCACGAAAATTCACGATGACATCAAGGTACGACATAGTTGTAAGGACTCAAGGGCAATTCAGGTTGTTGTATTGACCGTGTTATAAAGATAAGGCTGGTATAACGTTGTTTGAGACTAAGGCTTGTGTTTCACCGCCTTCCTCCTTGGAATCCACCTTCATAGCGCATTTCCTTATCAATGAATGCGGAAACACGATTTATGCAGCCCCAAATCCTACTATAATTCACGGCAAACCCTACTCTTCCTTAGAGACAAGGATTTTAATGAAATCGGCGTTCGGAAACTCTATTAAGATTGGTACTCCAACTATGGGTGGACTATATTTTGTCCTTGTTGGGCTTATAATTGCAAGATTAATAGCAGGATGTTCATTTCCTGAAGTATCAGGACCTGTAACAATTACTCTGGCATTTGCAGCAATTGGATTGCTTGATGACAGCTTAACCTTCATACGGAATCGTAACTATGGGCTTCCAGGCTAGCTTAAATTTGCTCTACAAGTGGCTTCTGGAATTAGTGGACAGAACAATTTTTTTTTAAGGGTCGATCTTTTCTTGCAGGCAACCACCATCACATTCTCAGGCAGCGTATCTGTCTTTTCTTATGTGCCATTTCTTAAGAGAAAATCGAAGGGAATGATGAGCTATAAACAAAGATTTCGAGAGCATACCTATAAAATTTGTACGTTGAAGGTTGTACGCTAGCCCTGTGCATAAAATTACAAAAGTATGATGTGCCTATTTGGCAAGGTTGTATGTTGGTATGTATTATAATGACTTCATACCTATGCAATGACTATTGTATGGACTAAATTAAGATGAATATGCACTGAAGTATTGACAGCGAAATTAGCAGCCCCCAGTACCAGGGTTTCTTGCAAAAGTACCCACAGGAAATATTTGCACTGAGCTTTGAGACAGAAGATTTTCTTTGATTATGATTATTTGGCTATAAGAAGATTAAAGGCAACAAATATTGAAGAGATGGAGGCAATACAAGCTTGGAATCCATAGAAATGATTTAAAATACCCTAAGATCCCCAGAGTCTGAAACTTTGCTCTGATACCATGTGTAAAGCTCTTAATTTTCAAAATTAACAATCATTCACAAAATTCATACTACACAATTTAGAGTGGGATTTTTGAAGCAGAATATATATCAATTGACTAATTAATACTTACCTGAAACCGTGTTTGAAGATGTTCCTGATCTGCCATGGCTCCAGCTCCCGTTACCAAACCGTCTTTTTCCTCCCAGCCTATCTGAGGTCAACCTCTCCAGTCCCTAGATTCAGAAGACAAGTCTTCTGGCCCCCTGTGCCCAAAACTCCAATAACAATCGAAATCACTCTATGACTCCGTTAGAACTCATTGCTCATGTCTCACGCAGTTAGAACTCCTCTGACAGCATCCGGGTCAGTTTACCCACTCACTACCCATGCCCATCAAGTTTCCCCCTCTTCTCCTTTTATACCCAAACTCCATTCAAGATATTTATTAAAATATCCTCTTTTAATAAATATCTTGGATTTCTAAAATATCTTAGTTTTATTGAAATAGTATTATTTACTAAATATCTTGGATTTCTAAAATATCTTAAATTTATTAAAATATTATTATTTAATAAATATCTTGGATCTATTAAAATATTATTATTTAATAAATATCTTAGATTTATTAAAATATCATCATTTATTTGCATAAGTCAATGCTTTTAATTTTCTTTGAACAAAGTATTAGTTTATATTATGATAATGGTAGGTATAACTAATACATTCATTATATTCTGTTGAGTTAGGTATTTCCTTAATAATTCAATAATTCCCTCATTACTCTACACTGAGATTTTTTTCATAATTGATTAGTGCATGTACTAGTGCAATACACGTGATACATGCATATGTAGCTATCATATGCAGGTCTCATATGCATGCTAATATTTCTATGTTCCCTATAACTCAAGTTGGGTCATTACAAAGTCGGCCTCAAATTATCTTCAAGTCAACATACTTAAGTCGGCTCAAACAAAAGACACACTTCTTCACTAGGACATGTCGACCTATTAACTATGGGAGAAAACTATAAATACTAATCTAAGGTCCTCACTCAAGCTCAAAAGTTCAGATCACCCTTTGCAGTTTGGATCACCTCTGAAGCTCAAATTACCTCAGAAAGTTTAGAAAATTTCAGTGATACAACTCAAATCAAGCTCAAAGATTTCAAGAGAGTTTCTTGGTACAAATTACAGTGATATAGTTTCATTGTCATTGCAGAAAGAAGTTCGAATAGATCACAGTATACTATCACAGTGCTACCTCAAGTTGACTACACAGTCTCGGTGTTATTTCAGAGGATGTAATTCGGTGATCTCTATTCAATATAGACCTCAAACTAGGTGCAAATCTTAGTGATGAAGCCACACCACAAGAACCACAGTTCAGTGTTATCATAGCAATGTGAATTCGGTGCCACATCATCAAAGATGTTTCAGTGTCATCAAAATGGAAGGATCTCAGGGCTACTATATAAGGAAGAAGTTTATCTCGGTGTTATTGCAGTGATGAGGATGAATACAAAGAGTGGAGGGAGCTCTAATTGAATGCTTCATGAGGCACAATACTTGCTCAAGTATTGCAAATGGGATAGCAAACTAAGTGGGCTTGATTGTGGGGAAAACTCCACAGTTAAGCGCGCTTGAGCCAGAGGTGATCTGGGATGGGTGACCTCCCAGGAAGTCCTGGTTATAGGGTGCAAGCCCCAAAAGTGATGATTGATGTTTTGTGATTCATTTCACTAGTTTCAATCCCACTTCTTCACCCCTGTGAGCATCACCCGATGCAATGAGTGCTAAGTGGACTATTCAAAAATCATGAAAAATTAGTCAGTTACGATTACCTCTCATGGAAATGGTCATAGATGAATGACTTAATGTAGTTGAATCCCGAAAAATTATATCTAATATAATGCACTGCGAAAACCCTTGAATACTTAAATACAAAGAGTGGACAGAGCTCTACTTGAATGGTTCATGAGGCACAATATTTGCTAAGGTTTTGCAAATGGGGTAGCAAGCTAAGTGGGCTTGATTGTGGGGAAAACTCCACAGTTAAGCGCGCTTGAGCTAGAGGCGATCTGGGATGGGTGACCCCCCGGGAAGTCTTGGTTTTCCGAGTGCAAGCCCCAGAAGTGATGATTGAAACTATGTAATTCATTTCACTAGTTTCAATCCCACTTCTTCACCCCTGTGAGCATCACCCGATGCAACGAGTGCTAAGTGGACTATTCAAAAATCATGAGAAATTAGTCAGATACAATTACCTCTCATGGAAATGGTCATAGATGAATGACTTACTTAACGCGGTTGAATCCCGAAAATTGATATCTAATATAATGCACTGCGAAAACCCTTGAATACTTAAATACAAATAGTGGAGGGAGCTCTACTTGAATGGCTCATGAGGCACAATACTTGCTAAGGTTTTGCAAATGTGGTAGCAAGCTAAGTGGGCTTGATTGTGGGGAAAACTCCACAGTTAAGCGTGCTTGAGCCAGAGGTGATATGGGATGGGTGACCTCCCGGAAAGTCCTAGTTACAGGGTGCAAGCCCCGGAAGTGATGATTGATGTTATGTGATTCATTTCACTAGTTTCAATCCCACTTCTTCACCTTTGTGAGCAGCACTCGATGCAATGAGTGTTAAGTGGGCTATTCAAAAAGCATGAGAAATTAGTTAGTTACGATTACCTCTCATGGAAATGGTCATAGATGAATGACTTACTTAACGTAGTTGAATCCCGAAAGATGAGGATGATGTTTTGGTGCAAGCAAAGGAGATCTCGATGCTAACACAGTGAAGGGATGACTTGGTGGAGAGAGTCTCTAGTTAGGGTCTTGGTCGTCTCATCTTAAATCTATTGAAGGAAGAATTTTGACCGGGTTTTCCCCAAAGAGTGGGGTTTTGCCTTGGCAATGTGCCTACATCTTGTGTCTTCTTCTATTTGTTCACTGGCATTACTCTTGATGATAAGAAAAGATAAATTGAAAGAACAAATGATACTAACTAAACATCACAAGATAATGTCATAATGAGAGAAATTAATTAATTGCCATTTCTCTAACGTATAGACAGTGTATGACAGTGTTGTTGGTTCTATTCTGGGTATGTACAATCTAGATCATTGACCTTGTCTATGTTTTGATCGTTGAGCATGGAGTTTATGATCAAGTATATTTTGGGTTGAGATCTGATGCCCGTATGTTATGTTCTATGAAACCTAGTGCAATAATTGATATGCTTCTCTAAGCTGATGCGATTAGCGCTATCACGTAATATGAATATGCAACCAATGGATCATTGTAGTAGTTGCAATATTGATGTATGAGACAAACCTCTAAATATCCTTTATAAAGGGAAGAATCTTACATCTGAGTTTATATAGTTTGAAGGTACAAAATCTGACCACTAATAAGCCAATGTGCTCATGCATGCATTAATAGTCATTGATCACTTGACAGGGGTACTATTGTAGTACATTACTTGGAAGTGTCTATTTGATTGACTGTTTAATAAGTCAGATTGGTGCCTTTAATCAGAACAGACCAGCGGAATTTTGTTGTAGACATTTATGACTGTGTAAGTTATTAAGGAATGAATATTATGGCTGTTGTTGAAAGTATTCGGGGTCTTCGTTGTCTGCCCAGATCTAAGGGTTTAATTGACTATTGAATATGGTCGAGAACATGTTGGTTATATACCAGAGTTTTTGACCTCAGAAGTGTCATAAGTAATTGTTGAACTAGTGATGAAGAGGTTGCTATGAATTACCAATGTGTTGATGACAAAGTTGTTTAATGGTGAAGAAACTTGTTGGTGCCAAGTCTATATTGTCCAAGAGTTGGAAGACTTAGGGTTTGTAAACCCTAGAGAAGACTTGGAGGTTACGACTTATGTTGAAGTCTTGGATAAGAAAGCCCTAAGGTTTGTGGGATGAAACCCTAGAGCAAGACTTGGAGTGTTGAATGCAAGTGGAGTTGGTGTGATTCATACTTGGTGTGGCTAGATAGCTCAATGAATGGCTTGTTGATCATTAGGAAGAAGAAACCCTAGCCCTTGATGGTGAGGATGAGCAGATGGATTTCAGAAAGGCAAGAATCAAGAGGGAATTGACAATTCCTTATAACCCTCTACAATTTCTTCCTTAATCGAGAGATAAGTACTTCATATATTTCTCCCTTAATTATTGTTATTCTTTTTATGAGCCTCTTGTTCTTGTATATTTTACTTGATTATAATTGTTTCTTCCATGACCTCCTGAATGAAGTTTGCAAGTACATGGTGAAGGCTTCCAAAGAAATGATTCTAATAGCAAATGGTAACATTAGGAAGAACAAAACACGAATTGTGGCAAGAGGGTTCTCCCGGTAAGAGAGAGCAGCAATAGCTGAAGGACATGCTTACATGACAGAGGGGTCAGCAGTGGCAGAAGGACTTGCTCACATGACAGAGGGAGAAACCAGGACTATCATAGGAAGACCTGCTTGAGAAGCCAAAAGGACATGGTCAGGCCACTTCATCCGAGACATGATACTATTGATCACTCATACATTATGATCCACTCTTTAAAATCGTCACTTGACCTTAACTCTATATTGACTTGACTCCACTCAAAATACTTGACTTTGACTTATCTTTCATTGCATTCATAAGGCCTTGGAACTCATATGACTTCAACTTTAACTTTAACCATATGCGTTAATATTTTTACCTTCAAAATGCTTAATCTTTGGACTCAAAAATAATACTTCCCTATAAAAAAAATCTTGGACTCCAATGTAATGTATTAATAATCTATCATTTTTTTAAAACTTCACCAAAAGCAATAAACATCATATCAACTTTTCATATAGTACTTTTTATATAACCACTTTTGAGAATAAATTTGCGTCATGTGTTGGAGTATGGCATTACTTTGTCTTTATTGCAATACTACCCTTTTTTCTTATTCAAATGTGATGAATCTTTTACAACAACAATGGCGGTTGTCCAATTCACAATGACCCCACTTCATAGTTCTTTGCTCCATGTTTTCCACAACTCCACTTCTCAAACAATAGTGGTTCCACTTTGTAGCATTGTCCTATTATCTAGGACGACCTCTTTCAAGTAGATGATTGGAAAACTCAAGCCTTCACATGTAAGAAAGCCAATATGAGCAACATTGCTAAGTACATTTACCATGGAAAATACCTCTACTTGTGCTTATAATGCTTTTTATTGAAATCCTCAGCTACCTTAAATCTCAAAAATCCTTTTGAGTTCCCAAATTCTCCCACGGGTCAAAGGCCTTCGATCACTATATTTCTCGAATCCAAATCCAATGGTTTCTATCGAGAAAATATTATCTTAACCAAGAGTAAACAGAAAGTATCAAGTTATCCACCGCAACCCGACTCTATAGTCATTCAATTTTACTCAAACTCATAACCACAACAATAAATTCAAAATGCTATGCATACATGTGTGTGTGAATTGAAACCATAAGAAACTAAATGATATTATTCACGAAATAAATCAAACAAAACTTCATGAAATATATTTGTTCAAAGCGATATGGCATCTTGCCTTGGAAATTTTCAATTGCTTCCTTTTCAACTGTGCACATAGTCAATGATTCAAAACATAGTAGCTTCCCTCTTCCATGTGGTGTGCTCTCTTTTATATGACAATTCCTTTACAACTTTGCATTCTCTTAAAATAGATGACTTTTTCTCAATGTAAAGCATCATTAGACAAGCATTGAATAAATAAATAATTTATTGTTATGGTATTTTCCATGTAAGGGTTTGTAGCATTTATTTGGGTAGCAGATTTTTGCCCGCTTATCTTTTTTGGGGAAGTGGTTTGAAACCATCACTTGAAAGTAAAGTACTCCCCCTGATCTCTTGCATATTGTGTACAAATCATGATATTTTGCACTATTTTCTAAATATTGTAAATATCTTTCTCAATATAGCGTATTTCTTTATTATTTAGGACCATGTTATACTAGCTATTTTTTGACAAGGCACTGCAAGTGGCATCAAGGTAGAGTTGACATTAGATAGGAAATTTGAGAATCCAACTTTCCTACAACTATAACTCTTGATTTAAGAGTCTAATTTAAATCCACCAAGATTCTTTGAAAAACAAAGATTTCATGGTTTTACAAGTTAAAATTTCAGCAAAAAAACATAGGCATATAGGAGTTGCAATTTGTCAATAGTCAGCGTTTAAATCAATTGCATTAAAGGGTTTGCTACCTGCTCATATGCACATGGCAGGGAACGAAGACTTCATTAACCAATGGAGGAGGAACTCTTAAAAAAAATTGAAGATTAGAAGTCAACAGAGCACCTATGCCCATTTTCTCTCTTCTCTCCCTACATTCTCTCTCTCTCAAATTTCACAACCCTGTAGGGAGTTGTATTAAATGTCTCTAGCATGATGAATTGTTGTAACCAATGTAAAAAACGGACTTAGGTTTCGATTCGGCCGAGGGTCGGCTCCGACTTCGACACGGTATCGACTCGGCCGGTTCAGTTTCAATGACTCGGTTTTTGTAAAAAATACATTAAATATTAATTTTTTTGTAAAAAAAAACATAATTTTAAAGATTTTCATTCATGTTTCCAAACACAAAGCATTACAATATAGACAAAAGACAACATATGATCAAAGTAGGCTCATGAATATATCCATTATATCAAATGCATTGTCCAATACATGATGATGATATAGAGATCAAAACAAAAAACATAAACAAGGAGGTTCTAAATGGCCTCCACAACAAAACATGAATAATCACTATTGCTAGACATCTGACAAGCCAATGTCCTCTTCCTGAAACTCTGAACCAGAGGGGGAAACCGCTCGCTCCTCCTCTGAATCAACATCCTCAACTGGAACTATAGCCCTACCACCCTGAGATAGACGAGTTATGCGCCTCCGTCGTGGCTGACTAGAAGAAGTGCTTGCGTATGCAACTAGAGGGCTTGGGATTGGGCTTGCTACTAGTGGATCTGCATTGAGCATAGCCTCTACTTGTGTATCGAAGTCCATCCCTACACCATATGCTCATCAGAGTCAAACTCTGGTGGACAAGTCTCCACTACCCAATCTAATTTTGGATCAATATCTTCCAACACAATGGGATCTGAATCAGGTCTTTTGTTCAGCAATTGGTTGCGTCTTAGTCGGAGGGGACACACAGTATATCATTTAATCGTTTTTTCTCCAAACAGTTTCTCTTCTTTGTGCGAATCCTCTCAAAGACAGACCAATTTCACTCACACCCAGAAGCATTGCAAGTTTGACTCAAAATGCGGAGTGCAAACCTCTGCAATTCAGGACAATGGCTACCAAATGGCTCGCACCATTGTGCAGCAAAAAATGAGTTTCAGTTAGCTCAACAATTTATATCCAACTTTGAAATTGAAATTATAAACAATTATACAAAATACTAAAATATGAATTTGAAAATTGAAATTCTTTGTTTACCTGGCTCATCTGATTCCCTTGCAATCCTTGCAAGGTTCTTGCTAAAGGCACCTGTGGCTTGGTTGAACACAGTGATCTGATTGTGTATCTGCAACTGGCCACTCTCTGTGGGGATCATGCGATCAGTGTAGTCAACCAATCCATCTCTAACCTCCCCAGTCAAAGCTCTTGCTTCCTGAGCTTTATAATGATACCTTGGGTTCAGAAAATACCCAGCTACATGTATAGGGCAATGGAGTTGATTGTTCCATCTCTGATCAATGATTGCCCAAATGGGCCCATACTTACCCGCTCTGTCCTTGTATGTTGCCCTTATTTGCTCCTTTGCTTGATCCATAGCCTCATAAATGAAGCCCATAGCCAATCTTTCCCCATCCACCAAGAGCAACACCTTACCAGAGGCTCAGCAAGTTTTACAATCTCTGTTGCCTTTTTCCAAAATATTTCTTCATTGACTTTCCTTTTCACATCTTTGCCATCCAGTTTGCGAGCCCACTGACATTCATTCTATTCATCACTAGAAAACAACTTTTGCAACTTTCTATGTTGGGCAAGCATAGATTGCAATGTCAAAAAATGTGTTGCAAATCTAGTGATGGCAGGCCTAATAATTTCCTTGCCCCCTGTGTGTTTCCTCATCAGATTCAGAATCCATGAGTGATTGTAAATATATTTTGTGATGCTTTTGGCATGCTCTATAGTGTTCTTGATCCAGTCTATTTTGTCAATATCCTCAAGCATGAGATCTATGTAATGTGCAGCACATGGGGTCTAAAAGATGGTTGGGTGTTTTTCCTCTAACAATTTACCAGCAAGAACATAGTTAGAGGCATTATCTGTGATGATTTGAACAACATTTGCCACCTCCACCTCTTCAACAACGTCATCCAAAAGATGAAACAAAAAATGTGCATCTTTCACCCTATCAGATGCATCAACTGATCTTAGAAACATGGTTCCCCGTGGGCAAAAGCCAAGAAAGTTTATGATGGTACGGTTCCTCTGATCAGTCCATCCATCTGACATGATGGTACATCCTGTATGTGCCCATGAGTTTTTGAACTCTTTCAAATAATCATCAATGTACACAATCTCTTTTTGCAAAAGAGATCCTCTTAACTCCTGCATAGTAGGGCCTTTGAAGCCCTTTCCAACAGCATATATGGCATCAAACATAGGTTCATAATATGGTGAATGAGTAGCATTGAAGGGAATATCAACATCATACCACCATTTAGCAATGTAATCACAAGCAGCATCTCTCAATTCTTTTTTCCAATGACCATCTAAAGTGGGCTGCACTTGACCTCTACTTGGTGGACTAGGACCATGTACACTATCAGAGGGAGAAGAGTGCATGAAAAAACTTTTGATAGTACCCCTATTTCTCATTGCACCCTTACCCTTTTCAAAAATAGACTACATAGAAAGGGGTTTGATGCATTATGCAAGGGATAGATGAAGAACCCTCATAATCAAAAGTTGGGTTGCCAGCCATCATGTATTGTATATTTCTCTTCCTCCCAATTTCAACCTCTATTTCTTTTTGCCTAATTTTGTCTTCCTCAAACTTCTGAAATTGCTCTTTCAACTCCTTCCTAATTTCCCCAATGTTTTATGCTTCACATGGAGTAATTTGGCCTCTAAGACCAGCCAAATGTAGTTTCAATCTATGAATGCCCCCTCCACCCCCCTTATTTTTCTCTGACAAAATTTGCAATGCATTTGATCATCAACCATTTCAGCATATGCCCAAGCAGTGTCTTTCATTCTAGGGGCCATTTTGGACTGAGTTTTTGACTTGGAAAGAAAAGGTTTAAATCTGAAAATGAAAACAAAAAAAGACTATTCATTCTATGTTCATTTCTTTCACCAAAAACTATGTTTACCATTTTCAGATTTGCAAAAAAAATAAAACAAGCAAAGGCATATTTTAGAAGAGAAAAAAAAAACCTCTAGGCTCTAGCCTCGTCAATGCAGCGCCAACAAACCAACTTCTCAATGCTGCTCCAAAGCTTGCCCAATAAGCTCCTCACTGTTGCTCCAAATCTTGCCCAAAAGACTCCTCAAAGTTGCTCCAAAACCAACTCCACAACTCTTCACAAATGCTCACTAAAATTCAATGAGATAGATGTGAGGTATTGAGAGGGGTTGGGTAGCTTAAATAGGATGGGGAGGGGTTAGATACATTCACAAAAACCTAACAGCAAGAAAAAATCCAGTTTGAAGTCCGATTTTTTGGTTTTTGGAGGCTCGCGGCTGGCTTGGAGTTGTCCAACCGGTTTAGCTCAGGCTCAGCCGAGCTGACCAGTTTGTGACCAAGTCGACCGAGTTGGTGTACGGCTCGATCGGCTCGGTCACAAACCGGCCGCTGGACTGAATTTTCTGCCAAGTCGGACCGGCTGGGGGTATGGCTCGGTCAACTCGGTTGATTCCGGGTCGATCCGGTGGTTTTTTAAAACTATGGTTGTAACAGGCTTAGGCGACTTCAGACCCAGTGATCAAGTGAGTCCACTCTAGAGTATTTTTTTCAATTAGCTAATTATTCTTGCTTTTCAACGATGAATAACTAGTTGAGTTTCTTCACTCACATACCTCCAAAGTTTGGAATGTGGCTTGATGATTGGGCCTTGGGTCCGTCCTAATGCCTAGAGTCGATGTATATTACGGTTTGCCATGCTAGGACATATCTAAAGTGTTGCTGAATTTGACTAGGTTTTTATAGGATTTTTTAAATTATTAAAAATTCCGCAGGACATGATTTTTAATTAATTTCTATGTAAATTGGTAAATAAGTGATTCTAGATGTTGGGAGCGTATAAGTACTTAAAATTCATGTTCCACATCCCAACATTCTCCTAAGGTGCACTTTGGGGGTCAAAAATTCAATTTCACCCCATGAAACCCACTTTTCGTAACCGGCAAAACATCACAACAAATTCAAGAAATTAATAAGTGTTGGACACATTTATTACTTTTTCCAAGTCAAAAGGGCAAGCAAAATGATGTGGCATTCAAACTAAAGTCAAAAGGATAGTTAATAGGTTGATTGGGCAGCGACTTTTGATTTTTGGAGTAGTAGTAGACAGGTGTTCTAGTCTCTAAGGTGTTAGAGAGGCTAAGGAACACGAGATCTCCAAAACCCAAAAAAGGCTTCGAGAGAAAACACTAAGAAACCTCTCAATTAAATTAATTAATAATTAAAAGTTCCTAAGTCTAACTTAGGAAAATTGATTAATAAATGGGTATTAATTGAGGAAATCGATTTTGCTCTAGAGACTTCCAAAAAAGTGACTTGGCAAAGTCTAAGATGATCTGAGCCATAGATCATGATTAGATCTTGGTCATTGACGGTCCAGCAAGAGATTATAAGAGTGAGTCGAAGGGATTGGAGAAGACAAATAGAACATCAAGACAGCAAGGCAATTCAAATTACGCCATTTGTAGTATTCAACAGGGTGCAGTTCGAGTCAAGGAGAGATAGCAGCAAGGGTTTGCAACAGTGAGAATTTATAGAGAAATTATCGAGAGGTTTTCCAGTGATCCAGAGTCAAAACAGGAGGTTGAATTATCTAGCAGAGGCAAGTTGCCAAAAGAAGCATCGTTTCAATTGCTAGTGCTTGGATCTATTCTTGGGAGGCAGAGCAAATTGTTTCCAAAGGCAAAGGGAGGCAAAACGACTTGATTGGAGGTGGTTCCAGGGAAAAACGAAATTCCCAAAGGATGCAGTGCACATTTCTGCCCAGTGGTGCAAGTGCCAAGGAGGAGAGCGAGTGGCCAAGGAGAGGCCAGATCGATTTGCTAAGAAGGAAAATAATTTTCCCAATATATTTCAAACTGAGATAAATTACCAGAGCTAAGCTAGGATGGCTAGCAGTTGTAATTCTCTATTGTTTTTGCATAATAATAAAGCCCTCATCTACTACACTAGTTTTCCCTTCAGGGGTTTTCTAAGGACAATTGTCCAAAAATAACAGTATAATTTTATTGTGTGTGTGCATCCATTTCTCAGTTCCAGTTTTATATTTCCACAACGTATATATTATTTGTAAAGAATTGCAGTGTGAATCATTCGCTAGGAGAATAATTTCCATTTGTTGCACTTCAAGGAATTTTCACATGGTATCAGAGCATAGAATATCAGATCAGAGGCTCTAGGCGAAAGGAAGTGAGATCGTGCAGTTTCAAAGGGAGATGTGAAGCATTATTTTTCAGATCTATGCAGGCCAACCAGGCAGTGCGAATTTCTAGAGGCAAAGATTTGATTTCCAGGTCCAAGGTGAAAGAAAGATCGATTTGCCTCAACAACAATAACAGCAGGCAGTAGGATTGCCAGAGGGTTTCTGGTAAGCAGATCAGTTAATCCGCAGAGCAGATCTACCACAGTAGAATTGCAACAAGGGTTTTACAGTTGCAGATATGCGCAGGGAATTTTTAGAAATTCTCAAAGCATTTCTAGATTTCCTGAAGTAGGAGAGGAGCCCATAATTTCCTACAGAAGAAGGTCTTAGCATGCAAAGCATTTAGCCAGTGCAAGCTTGCCAGTCCATTCAATGGGTATTTTAGGATCAATGATGTGTGCGCCAGTGTCAGAGAAGGGCATCCGTCATAGAGCTAGTTACCCAAAAGTGAATTACCAAGCTGTGTAAGTTCTGGGAAGGACACCGAAGGGAAGTGTGAATTACGCAGGAGCAGATTTGCGCATTCTGAGAAGGGAGTGCGAGCATAGAAGGTAGGCCTAGTTATTTTGTTAGAGGGAGAAGGAGACTTCCAGTTTATTTGAGTTTCGCAAATATGGCAATAGCAGGTCTCAGGGATCAAGACAGGTTGGACGGAGCCTCCAACCTTGGCGTTTGGAAAGCCAAGATGCAATTCCTATTGGATGAGCATGGTCTGAAGGAGTTCATGACAACAATTATTGTTGAACCGATAGATCCTATCCAATTACATTATTTCAGGAAGGATATGGCCAAGGCTAAGAGGATGGTTCTCGATGGAGTTCGAGATCATATCGTCCTGAATATTGCAGAAAATAACAAAGAAAAGGAGGACATGTGGGATGTCGTTGTGAAGGCGTACCAAGATCCATTTGAGAATCAGAGGATGATTCTCAAAGAGAAGTTAAGGACCATCAAAACGCAGAAGGGAAAGAATGTTACATCCTATCTCACCAGGATTCAGGGTGTCAGAGATGAACTTACAGTTGTAGGAGAGAAACCATCAAATAGGGAGTTAGTGTGCAAAACCCTCAAAGGGTTTTCCAAGAAGTGGCATACATTCATCCAAGTGATTTATGGGCGAGACACACTTCCAGGTTGGGAGCGCCTATGGAGTGACTTCACTCATGAGGAGTTAAGGCTCAGCCTTGTAGATGGTATAACCAGCAGTAGTGGCAAGGGACCTGTTACCCACCACCTGTGGGTAGTATGCACAAGAGAAAAAATTTCCCCTAGATGGTCCTCAGCCAGAAGCCAACAACCCCCTACAGCCACTAGATAGCTCGATGTGCCATTATCTCCGCCAGCCATGTGGTCCCTCACCCATCTGCTATATGATTGTATGTTTGAAGGTGGGCCTCTTGACCCCAAATGTATGGCTTTAGATTGGTACAATTGAGTAATTTTCCTTACTTTTCATGGACACTTTTGGGCATGGATCGGTGGGGGGATTCGATGGAAATAGTGGGTTAGGGTTGTACTCTTGTCTCCTCCACTCGATTTGGTGTTTACCCTTGTATCTTAGTCCCATGGGATCTCCTTTACTGGCCATTAGCTTTAGGGTTGGCACTACGTGAGAAATCCTGATTTTGGTTGCGTGGTCCTACTTCCCGACACCATATACATCACTCCCTTCCACTCATTCTAACCTCATTCATCATTTTTCCCATCCGGGTCCACATGTCCACTGAGTCCACATAGAGTTAGCCTCCCCCTCCCCTTGTCCACACCTTGGGTCAGGACTGGAACGATGCCCCGGAGGTTGATGTAGCTAAAAGAAAATAAAAAACATGATTTGGCCACTCTCAACAGGAAATGTACCACAAAATGCAAAAGATGGTCGAGACATACAAATTTAGCACGTGGGCAAAAGCCAAACATGAGCTCTACCCCTTATCCAT
The DNA here is from genome assembly GCA_034641835.2 of Pinus albicaulis. Taxonomy (NCBI): domain Eukaryota; kingdom Viridiplantae; phylum Streptophyta; class Pinopsida; order Pinales; family Pinaceae; genus Pinus; species Pinus albicaulis. The sequence goes on along the minus strand of CM076582.1, from coordinate 8,092,777 downwards.
GGCCATCACCCTGGATCCTATGGGCCCTAGATGAGCCCCCTCCATCATTAAGGAACCCACGACTGTCCCAACCCCTGGTGCACAATGAAATGCCCCACCTCAATAAGGGTACCTACTGCTACACCTACACATCATGCTCTCATCCCCTGAAGCCCCGAGCAATTATGAAGAGAAATCAATCAAAGGTAAAAGGCGTACGAAGGGTGGAAAAACAAAGTTCGGGGTAACTCATGTACCATGATTTGCTCCCTCCTACACTCATATCCCGAAGTATGGGCTTCCCTTATTATAACTACCCTTGTACAATGGCATGTGGCTTGGAGCATTCCCCTAATCCCCACTCCATTCCATCACTATATCATTTTCCACCTACCACCTGATGGATGTACCATGGACATGTCACCCCCTTTAAGGGTTGAAACCACCTAATAGGGTCCTTGATTAACCCCCCTTATTGAGCTTGGAGACACTTGTACCTGCCAAAGCTCACTATGGAAGGGCGTGCCACCATGAAGCGCCCCATTATTCCATGACTTGTAAGTTCTTTTACTTGATTATTCTAATGATTTGTTGTATTAGAGGGCAAGGGGACGCATTGGATCTTATGCAGGATTGCAAGTGGGTCTCCATTTGCGGCTTGGTCTCCCTATACGAGGTCCTATCCCTCTAGAGGGCCACATTGGCACTTGTAGGGTGAGCATTGAGAGTCATGGGCCTCCACCATAGCAGAGATTACTTCATGGATCCCCAACACCGCTCATTGATTGCTCGTCTTCCACCTTTTGGAAGAGGATGATGCACCTGGTTCACCATGCCCAGTTGGCTCCACACTTGCACCATACACTATGCAGATATTCTAGGGTCCAGATGAGGATGTGTCTCATTGTAGGAGACAAAGGGAGGGCTTATGTCATCATTCTAACCCTTACATATGGTTTACAGGCATTTTTTATCCACATGGAGACGCATGAGGATGTCCTTGTGCCCCCACACCCACTTTGGAGCACCACAATGACTTGCTTGGAAAACAAGGGGCCAACCCTTGTCCACTATGTTTGGAGTCTATTTGCTCACCATGGCACACTTCAGACTTCATTAGGCCTCCTCAAAGGCCCAACGACTCATTTTGTTGATCATTCTGCCTTCTTGAGAGGCTTATTTTTATGTTAATGAACTATCTTGGTTGGCTTATCACCAAGGGATGTTATTATTGCACATTATTTTATTATTTGGGGCTTAATTAGGCCAATTAGGCAAATCAAACTCATTAGAGATGGTATAAATAGATGAGAGGTGATTCATTTCTCATCATCACTTGGATTTCGGTTTAGTAGCTACTTAGAGAAATTCACATTCCCTTTTGGAGGACGAGTTTGGTTTCATGGATGAATTTTGATGTTTGGATACTATTCTCTTGAACTTGGAGCTGAATTCTTGTCATGATTTGATGATTGGATATACTCTTTATACATGTAAGTGATCTCTTTTTAATGTTTATTCTTGTATTTATCATATCACATGAATTTTCGCTATCTAGGTCTGAAATTTACTGCTATTTTATGTGAAATTGTGGAAATTTTGATCTTTTGAAGTTTGCATCATTGCATGTGTCATGTATGAATGGGTGAATATACCTTAATAAGTCATCAAACATTGCACATCGAAGTATAAAGTCCTTTGGTAGTTGCTCCCATGGCCTAATTGCCATGTGAAGTTGCCTAAAGGCCTCCTTCATCAGGTTAATTCTCTCCATATCACAAATTCACCTTGACTCCATCTCTCCCAGAGGAAAAGGCACTAATCCATCCACTGCTGGTCACCTAAACGATTATCTTTCTCACCTCCTCCTATTTCTAGGCCTGGCCCTAATCGGTCACCTAGGGCATCAAATAAATTCCATTGTGGCCATCAAAACACCTCGATTTTTGGTCCATAACTGCGTTAGGGTTTCCTCTAGAGGCCCTCCAAATTTAAAGCAATTATGACAGTGGGATCCAAAGATATAGCAAGCCCTAGCTCAAAGTCCATTTCTTGCCCTAAGTTTCCTTTGGCTAGTGTCCTCATTGGGATCATTGTATTTAATCATCAAAAAGAAAATGTGTCCTTTGATCCTCTTCTCTCCACTAATTAGGTCAAGTCCCTCCTTGGTTGATAAACTCCATACCCTTAACCTAATTTTGGGTCCACTTGGTCCTCTATGGTCCCACAATTTACAACTCTAATTTCACAAAAATCACATGAAGGCCAATTCTCCATAAGGAATTTCTGGTCTAGGAGCCCTCTTGACAAGATATCTTTCCAAACCCTAGTCTCGAGAATCCTCTTAGCCCTTCCTAAAGAGCCCATCACCTTGCTGTCAAAGCAAGCAAGCTATCTAATTGAGTCTCTCTTGTGAATAGGCCATAGGAATCACTCCTTATCCTCTTATTGATCCATTCATTTAGTGATTCGCCTTATACCGGGTCTCCTCCCATCAGTGTAATTCTGTAAAGAGTAGGGAACATTAAATGATTTTGGTCACCACGTCGCCCAATGTCCGAAGAGGACGAACAAGAAAGGGAAGAAAACAATGACTTTGGCAAAGATAGAGGATTTGTCTGCCAGATTGGAGGATGAATTCACATTAATAGTGGCAATACCTCCAGGGGGGAAGGAGTATAGTACTTCAAAATGCCAAAGTGGGAAGGGTCTGTGGGAAGAGCAGTTAAAGGTCCAGATCTAGTCATGATTGCCTTGATCGGTACTGTTGCACTCAAAATGTCAAAGTTCTACGGAAGCAGAAGTGTTGGCTTTTTTTCAACAGATCGGGTCACATATCAGCAGTTTATGTGTCATAGTCACCCATTCTACAAGTTATATGATGTAAATGATCCTAGTAAAACCTTGATTCCATGTAACAACCTGGGTAAGTCTATGATTTTGGCAACGAATTTCATCCTAGGAAGTTTTTTATCCTAGGAAGTTTTTTAACCTCGTTGATTACCTGTGTTTCTAAACACGGTTAATCAAAAGAGTTTTTCCCCTCCAGCTGAAACCCCCAAAGCTAGAATGAAATTTATTACCAAGATCCTAGATGACTCCTAGTGTTTTAGTTGAGTCTGATGTAAAAGTGGTTTGGGAATAATTTAAGCTATTTCGCTTAGTTATTTTATTACAAATCACTTGGTCTACTAGATCATAATGTGTTGCACATGGGTTATGTCTATTGAGGGTCTATACAAATGCATGTTTCCCTTTCATGGGTGTAAAATGCAAAATCTTATGTAAATGAGGGTTGGAAAAATAATTAAATCCCCTCTTGTGTAAATTAATTCATTTTTCTGGAAAAATAAAATAAAATCCTAAGCCAAAAAATTAATTAATAAGAGTCAAGTTAGTTTGTCTTAGGGAAATTAATTCTCTAAGTGGAAAATTTCGTGGGTATTAATGGAATCATTTTTTAAAGGTCCTCCACCAAGGGAATATTGTATTTTTCAAGAAAATTTGGACCCTTGGACCTTGGTGGTTAAGTCAAAGTCAATTTTTGAGGAAATTAGCTCAAAATAATTAATTTTGAGCTAATTAAAGTGGAACTAAATGATAAATTCGAAAATTCCTCAAAAATAAATAATCAAGGGTCAAGATCTATGTTGTCAGGGAACGTGGGTGCGGGGACGAGGACGTCACTTTTTGAAACAGGGTGTGTGGGTTCATCAGGGGTATATATATATATGAATTTTTATATATTGAATAAACAAGAAAAATAAAATATTTTTTATTTAAAGTTTAAACTTCAAAGATTTAAACATGCACATCATTGAACATTCAACATTCACATTGAAATTTCAAAATTTCTAGTTTGATATCAAGTGCAAATTAGAGTTTACATATTAATAACTTATAAGAATCATGATATATGTCCATTGTCATACTACATTCAAAATTTTCCTTAAGGCATCTCCAAATGAACTAGGAAATTTCTAAATACTAAAATAAAAATAGTGAACAATGGCTTCCTCAAGCCATGTCATCAACGTCCATGTCATTAACATCACTTAGATCTTCAGTCAATATGCTCTGAAGGTAGGAATTACTCTAATCTTGAGGCTCCTACTCATCCATAGCAATTGAATGTAGTTTAATAAGTCTATCTAGTTGTATCTCCTCATCCACACACATAGCATCATCTGTGTATTGGTCCCAGCTCTTGAAAGTACCCTCCTTGTACCCAGGGTCTTTTCGAGATATGAGACGAAGTGTGCTATGAATGTACACTAAGTTCTCTGCCTTCTTTGAGCCCAACCTATTTCTTTTTACTAAATAGATAAAGGCATAAGTACTCCAATTCCTCTCGCAAGACGAAGAAATAGCTACCTGGAATATTAGGGGAAGACCATTAAATTAATTAAAAATTAAAAATTAAAAAAAAATATATATATCTAAAATAAAAATTGAAAATTCAATACAGAAATTTAATTGAGAAATTAGATGAGGAACTCCAAACTAGCTACCTGTCCAAGTAACCGTATGGCAAACTATTGCAACTCAGGAGCATCAACACCATGAAGCCACCACCAATCAATTGGATCCTTCTTCTTGCGTCTATCGACCAAAGCTGCATGTGAACCAAAGACACCTCGACCATGTTAAAATTGGGCAAACTGAGATCGTATGTCAAAGGCTTCTTTTGTACAACCATAAATTCTCTAGACAATGGTCAAGAATCCTTTGAACTCCTCTCTATCTTGGGAAGGAGGCCTCCTTCCTGTGGTGGGATCATACCATTTTGGATTAACTGCATAAGTTGCCATATGAAGAGGGGTGTTTGTTAAAATTGGACAACTAGGTCCAAACTCCGGGTTGTGCTGCTTAGATGACGATCCCAATATTTTCATTGGATTCCTCTTTCGAAGAGATGCAAGATTGATCTAAAGATCATCTCAATCGAATGAGCAGAACATGTACTTTGAATTTATTCCACTTATGTGCTAGGTCGGCCTGGAATATAATATAGACTTAAATGTCTTAAAGGACGTGTCACACACCCCCAAAGATGCCTATATATTGGAGAGACTTGGAGTTCATTATACACACAATGGGTGGAGGATTTTCTTCTCTCTTGATGGCGATGGAGTTGCGTTCTTTGTGCTATGCATTTGTGGAGTATTCTTTGTCTGGGTTGTCTTGGGGTTGTGTGTGACACATTTGGCTGAATGACCTATTGGAGACTTTGCTGGTAGAAGCATCCTGCTGATCATCGTAACGCCACCATTCATTGTCTCTGTTTTGGCTTGTCTTCCATCGATCTATTGGTATGTTCTATCTGCTTCTGTATTTTGTGCCCTAATCTGAAATGGCATAGAACATGTTCTCAAATTAACATGGTATCGGAGCAAGGAGAAGACAACGCCCAAAATCTAGGGCAACAAGATGGGGATTGTTCAAAAGGAAAATAAGGTTGTCGTAAGCTACAACAAGGTTGTGTAGTAGGCCGCAGGCGATACCACCACAGCAAGTGATAGCATGGGCAGATTTGGGGTTGTTTTGTGCCCTAACCAAATCGTTTTGGAGATAAATCATTCAGATTTGTTGTGGAGATAAGGCCGCACCAGATGGGCTGTGTAGAGGCGCGTTTCGTGTGTTTCTTTTATATTTGTGTGGGTTTTGAAAGCCACAGCTGAAGTTACAGCCACCAACGGAAATCGTTTGATGGACGAAAGACCCAGTTTAGGGCCCTCTCTCTGATCCGCTGTCACTAATAAGGAAACCGCAATTTTCTGTTGGTAACAAATCGTGTGAATGGGCCTAGCCGTGGTCACTACAAGGAGATACGTAGAATATCAAAAGCGGGAAGAAGATTAGTATTTTTTTCTGAGTTCTGCCAATTGAATTTGGTCGAATGGTCTATGGTTAATTGATGTCTGTAAGGTCCACATGAACATTGGAAATTCGAGCTCCCCTGTAGAGCATGTGTATGCAGTAAATGGCGACAAACAAGGGGGACTTGAATCCGCGATTCAAGGGGCAGCGAAAGACTTAGAATTAAAACCTTTGATGGCAAAGAGGAAAGTCAATCGGTGCCAATTCCTTCCGAAATTTCCTTTTACAATAAATCTTCGAAATCAATCGACGCCAAAATGATTTATCGCATTCAGATAAAAGAAAAATCTAGAAGAACTCGTAACTTCGAGAACAAAACATTGAAGGGGTTCAAATCATGTATTTAATAGTGTTCTCTCATTCGTTGGCGTCCGCTCAGAGATCGAAATCCTCCACGTCAAAGCCAACGACCGTGGCCTCAGAAATTATAGAATGTGCCACATCAAAGATGCAAAAACCCTACGGAATGAATTGATGGCATTCCTTAAGGCCCCCGATGCGGCAAATTTGGTAACGAGTGCTCTGGAGCCCACACACATATTTTTCAATAACAGTACTGCATGTGAAAATACCATTTCTGTCACCGTAAAATCTTTGGCTGAGTCAGATGCAGAAGCCGACCACTTGCCAGGAAAGACCGAAGTATGAAAGCTTTTTTTATATTGAGAAGAGTGTGATCGTGGTCTTCATGGGCACGCTGCCATGAAAATATGGAGTGAGCATCTCAATATGCCCATTTATCTATCTATTCAGCTGCGTCGAAGAACAAATCCTAAAGATTTCACAGGAGTGTCCTTTGAATACATTTACCTTTCTTTTGGTAATAATGACAGTTGTGTTTTCCCCTCGGATGTGAAGGATTCAGCCCGAAAGATTGCCATGACAGCAGGGTGAATGTTATGGCCCTTCTGAAGCTCTTGGCCTTGTTTAAGATCACTGTGGATTACAAGAGGGATGAGCTTTGGAGACTAATGTTCACTATTTCAAGGAACGATGAAAAGAGGTGTGTTGTTCTCTTGGACTGTCTCCTAAACGTTTTAGAAAATTAACATGTACGCTGATGCATTTGGCATGTTGGACAAAGTAGATCATGTGGATTTGTTGACAACTTGACATCATATTAGTAATTGTAGATATGTGTTATGGTTCTCATAAATCTGTTATAAATTATTTGTCTAATATGATGAGGGCCAGAAAGTCAGAGATCCGAACTTCAATGAAGTCTGAATACAAGTCATGATTTTCTGAACTTGAAGCAATGCAGCTGAAGATATCATCCCCGGTTGTGTACAGTTCCAAAATCTAAAGAAATTACAATCTCACCTGGAAACCATTAAGATCAAGATTCCAAGGACAAATGATGGCACCTGCATATTTTCTAGGATTAAGAGGGAGACCTCTATCTGTCCATATTCCTGAGCAAAAGGATTGTTGGAAGCTTCTATGGTGAGAAGTTGCATTTTCTAGAAGATGCCCACATTCCCAAAGTCATCTTTTCTAGGAATGTATGTGGGCTACAACATATCTTCAAGGGCATATAGGAGCTATGTGCAGATGTTTTGTGATAAATCTTCCTAGTTCCAAGGAAGACAATGCTGCAGGGACAGAAGATCAGGAAGTTCCAAAGGATGATTTCATTCTCAAATTACATTCAAGAATATACTATAGAAATAAAGATAATCGTTGATGATATATATTATTTTTAATGGACATTAAAATAGGCTATTTCACCCCTTTTTACTGCTGATGAACCTGTGTAATATATATTTGTGATAATCTGTCTACCTGGAAAAGGAATCTGCCTTCTGCCACCTGTCTTTAAACCATAGGCCCAAGTCTAGTACAAAAATGGGTAGTGTCAGCCTTTTGTACATGCTCAACATGGGTTCTGTTGCATCTCTGGTGATGATAAATGAGAATTGAAATGACAGTAAAGGTTGTGGGCAACAACAACCGCAGAAAGGAAGTAAGAATGTAATATTTGATTCTAAGTCACTGTCATTATGACAGTGACATAAACAGTCATACCCATGTTTACGAAATTCATAATAGCAGTAAGCTTGTGACAGTATCAGTCTTACATTGCACCGTAATGATAAACTTGAAAGTGTGAACTGTGAAGTTTCTGCACCCTTGGACAGTCACGTACCGTCAAGTATTTGAAACCATGGTCAGCAAAGCCTGTGAAGTTTTTGGACAAATGATGTATATGATAAAATCATGGCAACACTAAAATCAATGATATGACAGTATATGATATGTATCAAGATGCATGACAGCTATATGACAGTGTATGGCTATGATTCTTAGATGGCTTTGACAGTGGGAGAATAAGATTCAGGCCCCTGAGTACAAAACTCCTTTTTCAAGTTGGTGTCTGGGATGCCCTCATTTAATAGATGTCTTCTCTCACAAGAGAAGTTGGCATTAAGAGGAAGAATTCAACTGTATATGCCTCTGAGCTAATATCATTGCTGAAAGAAAGAAGACCCTCATGGCTCAAAGCTATATGGCTTCAAAGGGGGAAATTCCGGAAGAAAAACACAAGAAGCCATATAAATACCAGAGGTATCTAGCTACCATGAGTACAATATGAGCTTGGATCATTTGAAGAAGATGTAAAGCATCAAGTCTAGAAGGATGTAAGGATGATGTCTGGGATATGGTCCCTAGACCACAGGACAACGCTGTCGTCACCTCGTTATAAGATCAAGCATGGATCTAATGGGAAATGTGTTGCCAGAGACTTCTCTAGGAAGGCACTGATTATTATTGCACCTATAATCTATTATTACCCTTGCTACTACGCAAGGACGAAAGGATCATCAGATGGATGTGAAGACCGCCTTTTGGCATGGTGCGAAAAAGGAAGAGGTGTAGGAAGAGCAACCTCTGGGATTCGAAGTCCAGGATCAAGACACCCATGTTTGCAGGTTGGCTAGCCCCCAGGGCTTAGTACGAGAGGATAGATTGCTACCTGATGAAGTTGGGCTTCACTCGTAGTAATGTTGATCTGAACCCTTACTTCAAGGTTGATAAAGAGAAGCCTCTCATTCTGGTGTTGTATGTGGACGACTTCTTCCTGATAGGTGCTGACCCTCTCATTCATCAGTGCAAGAGGGAGCTCGCTGCTGAATTTGAAATGAAGGACCTAGCACTGATGCATTACTTCCTAGGCCTAGAGGTCTGGTAGAGACCTGGAGAGATTTTCCTTTCTCAAGGAAAATACATTGTGAAGCTTCTAGAAAGATTTGATATGGTGGACTGTAAGTCCATGTCGACACCAATGAAGCTCAACCTTAAGAAGTTGAGTGGCAGCGCTGCTGGGCTTGTGTTAGCAAATCCTACTGAGTATCGTCAACTCGTAGGGGCCCTGATGTTCTTAGAGAACACCCGTCCGGACATATGTTTTGCAGTGAACAGTTTGAGTCAACATATGGTTAAGCCTCATCACTTTCACTGGGTTGGTGCCAAGAAACTCTTGAGATATCTCTATGGCATCATAAACCATGGGCTGAGATACACTACCGAGAGCATGACACTCCTTGGATATACTGATGCCAATTAGGCTGGCAATGTGGTGGATCACAAGAGTACATATGGATGTTGCTTCACACGTAGATCTGCTTCGGGCAGGAAACGGAGGTCGGTAGCCTTGAGCACCGCTGAGGCCAAATACATTGCAGCATGTATGGCCCGTTGTGAAGTCACTTGGTTGTGAAAGCTTGTCAATGAGTTGTTCGAGCATGTGTTAGATGCCACTATTATCCTTTCTGATAACCAGAGGGGGATTCATTTGTCATAGAATCTCGGGGTTCCACGATTGATCCAAGCATGTTGATGGTTGGTACCACTTCATCAGGGATATGGTACAGCGAGGCGCCATAAGGCTCGATCATATAGGAAATGATGAGCAAGTCACGGATATTCTCACAATGCCCTTAGGGAAGGTCATGTTCCTAACCTTCCGTCAGAATCTTGGAATCATGGAACGACCCTATTTGGAGGGTCCCATTGGACGATGAGCTCTGGGAGCTCCAGGGGGGTTTTGGGGATGGCTTTGGTGCTATAAGCAACCATAGGGCTAGGCTTGCCAAACCTAGTTGGTGTGCTTCTACCCCACCGTGATGATATTGAGATGGTTTACCTCTCTCTGATCTGTGCCCCGTATGCATCCTACCCATGGAGTTTCAGAGTCATGGGAAGTACCTCTCATTTGGCCAATGAGGCGGGAAATGTGAATAGAGACCATAGCAAAACCGATGGACGCATCGGAGATTGCCGTACTCTCTATGTCTAGGATGGCACGTGTCCAACCACTTGATCTGAGATCAAGTTTAGTGAGGTTTCAGACCTCCAACTGACTTTGAGTCAGTGAAACTAACTTCAGGTTAGTATATGACTCTCTTGAGTCCTAGTGAGGTTTCGGACCTCCAACTGACTTCGGGTTAGGTAAACCAACTTCGGGATGGTATGAGACTCTTTGTGAGCCCTATAGAGGTTTCGGACCTCTGGGCTGAATTTGTTAGCCGGGAATGATGTCTTTGTGACTGACCCACTTCTGTTCTGAAATAAAGAGGCCAGCAAAGCAAGTTACGGCGGGATGACGCACGATGTTTGATTGGACTAGTGGACGGAGTTCTCCCTAGTTGAGAGGGAGTTTTAAAATTGGACAACTACGTCCAAACTCCGGGTTGTGCTACTCAGATGACAATCCCAATATTTTCATTGGATTCCTCTTTCGGAGAGATGTATGATTGATCTAAAGATCATCTCGATCGGATGAGCAGAACATGCACTTTGAATTTATTCCACTTATGTACTAGGTCGGCCTGGAATATAATATAGACTTAAATGTCTTAAAAGACGTGTCACACACCCCCAAAGATGCCTATATATTGGAGAGACTTGGAGTTCATTATACACACAAAGGGTGGAGGATTTTCTTCTCTCTTGATGGCGATGGAGCTGCGTTCTTGGTGCTACGCATTTGTGGAGTATTCTTTGTCTGGGTTGTCTTGGGGTTGTGTGTGACACACTTGGCTGAATGACCTATTGGAGACTTTGCTGGTAGAAGCATCCTGTTGATCGTCGTAACGCCACCATTCATTATCTCTGTTTTGGCTTGTCTTCCATCGATCTATTGGTATGTTCTATCTGCTTCTGTATTTTGTGCCCTAATCTGAAATGGCATAGAACATGTTCTCAAATAAACAGTGTTCAATTTATTCCACCGCCCATTTATAAACTCTTTCAGTTGTGGCCATAAAGTAGAATACTTCCTATCTGCGATGGTTTGGATCCTCTTACACATGGAGTCCATGTTCTCATAAATTTCACCTAAACATGGCCCATCTGTATCCACATAGTGAATCATATCACAAATTGGTTCTATAAATTCCACAACAAATTTGGCATCAACCCAAAAATGATCATCCAAAATCAACCTCTTCACCTCCAAAGCTGCATCGGAGGTTGATAACTTCCATTGATCACTGTGGCAGATAAAGCCCCCTTCATCTCCACAAGTCGCCTAAGTAAAATGTAATAAGTTGCAAATCTGGTATTTGCAAGTTTAAGAAGCTCCATTTTGGCATGTTTGCGGTAAATGGCTTGTGATTGATGATGGTTGCATATAAAGATTTGACTTTTGCGGCCATTTTCAATTATTGCTCGGATCCATTCAATTTTCCCAATGTCCTTCAATGCATTATTCAAAGAATGCACTGCACATGGTGACCAAAAAATATGCCTGGGTACATCAAAGACAAAATTAAAATATTAATAAATCAAAATGTTTATTGTTAAAAATTAGAAAACAAATCAAACTTGTAATCAAAAATCAAAAATAAAACATGTAATTCATGTAATTTAAAAAATGAAACTTGTAGTTGTCACTAACCTATACTCCTTTTGAACCATTCCCCCTGCTGCTTTGCACACCGGAGTTGCATCAGTAATAACTTGAACAACATTGGATGGCCCCAACTCTGCCATGGCATCACATAATTGGTCTTTCAAGAACACAGTGTTCTTTTCTTGACCAAAAAAATCAAAGGCCCTGAGAAAATAAGGACCAGACATGGAAGAGACAATGATGTTTATCAATGGACAATTGCTACAATCAGTCCATCCATCCATGACAATTGAGCATCCATCTACACTCCAAGATGCCTTCAAGGGTGCCATTGTTTTCTCAAGACGAGCTTTCTCCCTGTCCACCAACACAGTTCGGAGTTTCTCATAACCAGGTGCTTTATATCCTAGAAGTCCATCATTAATAGCATGAACCATTTGCTCAAAATAAGGAATGAGTTGCATTGAAGGGAATGCCACATGCAAGAAAAAATCTTGCTATTGCAAGATCAACACCGACCCTACCTTTCACATCAAACATGTCATAAAGGCCACCAAATTTAGGCTTCTTGTGTGCATGACTGGTAGTACTTTTTTATGCTCTAGATAGAATATGCCCATCACGAAATTGAACTTCATCATCAGATGGTAATTCTTTCTCATTAGAGTCATCATCTTCATCAACATTACGACATGACTTCGAGATTGCCTTACCATCAGCCCTTTGTTGCTCTCTTTGTGCACTAGGGAGTCTAGTGGGATCATCTGGGTCTCCGGTGCAAAGATCAACACCCTTCCTTGGTATCTTCATAAAATGAGCTTTAACTCTGGTATAGCTCTCTTTCCATTCAAGCTTACATAAATTGCATTTTATTGTTACTGTCCCCCCAACACCCTTTGTAGGTTTTTGCCTATCCACATATTTCCAGAGTGGATATTGTGGATTTGATGAAGACATTCTTGATTTTGGAAATAAACCAAATGGCCAAACCTGAAAGCAAAGACAATAGAAAATTAAAAATGTGAAGAGTCAAGACTGAAAGTGAAAATTTAAAAATTAAAATCAAAGAAAAAAACTTTTTTTCTTTGATTTTCACAAGGTTTTGTATCTTCAATTCTGAAATTCGTTATAGCATAGTACATTGATCTGGGCATGATCTAATTTCTAGAATCTAAAGTTTAAACCCTTGTAAGATCAGATAGATGTTTCAGACCTCCTGTTTGGCAAAAAATTTGTGCACAAGTGCAGTTCTCTTCTGAGCAGTGAGGAGTGAGAACTGAGAACAGTAAATAAAATTCTGGTCTGAATGTCAGAAATACAGTGAAAACTTTTATGCTTATTGCTCTCGTTATCCCCTTTGGTTAATCCTTCTGCTATTATTCAGTGAAGGGTTGAACTTGTTGGTTGAATTACTTCTGAAAGATGGCAGATTCTGAGATTGTAATGGTGCAAGCAGCAACATCCATTGTGAGTTTATAAGTTTATAACTTTATCCATTGTACAGTAGTAACTTGTAAGTACTGAGTGGGGGTTGTAATTTTGCAGAATTTGCAATGGAGCAGCAGGGGATGTTTGCTGATGTGATTCGAAAAGCCTTTTTAGCAACGGAAGAGGGGTTTTTGTTCCTTGTTACAAAGGCATGGCCTACAAATCCACAGCTTGCAGCAGTTGGTTCTTGCTGTTTGGTAGGGGTGGTTTAAGGTGGGGTGCTTTATGTTTCCAATCTGGGAGACTCCCGTGCTGTTTTGGGAAAATTGGTCAAGTCTACAAGAGAAATTACTGCCATGCAGTTATCAATGGAGCTGTGAGCATAATGCACAGAGAAGATTTCGGCCCTCCGAGGGCATGAATTTATGGCATGGGAGGATTTTAATATTTTAGTATCTACTTATAAACAGTGGAAAATTTTTTAAAAGTGTTGTAACTTGTATAGTGGTAAAAAAAAAAACATGTGTCCTGCTGCACAGCACTGCACCAAAACACCGAAACTCGTTGTCTGATGGTTTCTTGACGGACGTCGGCACGTTCACTGTCACGGTTCAAACTTCACGTATACCTGTGCTACGAGCCCATGCCGTCACTATGGAACAACAAAGCTGTAGGCTTGTTGACTTAATCGTAAAATACACAAGAGGTATTGTAATAATAATATATTATATATAAAATGTATAAAAGATGATGATCAAATGTTACAATGAGGCCCTACTTATATACCTACGCAGGTGGCCTTTCATTAATGGGCATGTCTAAAAGACATGCCCTTTCACTAACTTAATGATTACTTACATAATCCCTATTTAACTATTAATAACTATATTTATTATATTCGTTATGAATTATATTCATAACACACTGTTGCGAGCCCACGCCTGGACCGTTGGTTGCTGCTCACTGCTGTGAGAATCATCACACGCCGTCACCACCTGTCGTCACTGGTGCTCACTGCTGCGAGAATCGTCACTGCTTAGTATGGTCACTGGTATGGTCATTGCAGGTATGGTTGTTGCTCACTACGGTTATGGTTGTTGCCGACGGGAATGGAGAATGGACAGCGAAGGTAATGCGTAAAATAACAAGCGGCAACCCAATGTGTATGCGTAAAAATCAAGCGGCAAGGTCAAAAATTAAAACACAAAATCAAAATGTCAAACTTAATAAAATAAAATAGAAAATTTACCTCCCTTGCCTCCAACAAACCCGAAAAGAACTCGTTTTCAGGGTTCTCTGTACCCAAATCATGAAAAGAACACGATTTTTGTTTGTGAAGTCTTGGGTTCTTACAAGAAGAACTGGATTCTTTAGGGTGCTTCTCAAAAGAACCCGTTCTAGCACCCAGTACATGGGGACGGGAACCCGGGACGGGTTCGAGAACCCCACACTTGGGTTCGGAAACCCGTGCAACATAGGACGAGATTAAAATATCTTAAAGTATTTATCAAAGACAAAGATTATTTTGACAAGGATCAAAGAAACTAGACATTATTTTTCCACTTGGAGGATTTATCTATAAATTAGAGAGTCATTTGAGTCTATAGTCATCTTGATCTCTGGCTAGAATTGTTGCAGAAGCATTGTGTAAACTATTGTCCCATTGGGAACTATTTTTTTTATCATAATAAAAGACTTTGGGGTGCAATTCAAGGTGTTCTTGCTTATTGATTTGTGGTATGTGTTGACTACGGACATCTCTATGTAGTGCTAAATATTGGTAAGGTCTGTTTTCATATTATTTATAGTTTTGGACAAAATCTTAGGTGGTTTGATTCCCCATGTGATCTAACAGATCATTTTTTTTAGATAAATACATAATGTTTGCAGATACTTCAGTCCTTGGCCTCCAAGTTCACAAAATTGGGCAAGAATCATTGTTGCTTGGATCTCTAGTTTTTATATGGTGGATTTAATCTTCGCTTGGGCTATAGTGAATCATTAATTTTTTTGAAGTATTTTTAGCCATTCTTTCAAGTAAAAAATAAAAATTATTTTTCTCAAAATCCATTTGAAAACCGTTGTATATTCTGTAAATAAAATTGTAAACTTAAATAATTATTTATTTTTTCTAACTTGGGTTGGGGTTTTAGATCTATTTTGTATATATTTGGGGTTTGGGTGTTTCTATTTTCATTTTTGCAGGTTAGATCAAGGAGTTAAGTGGAAGAAGAGCTAAATCTAGGCCCTTAAGGGTAAGATCTAGTCTCTTGGAATTTTTTGCAAGTTTCCCACGACAGAATTTTCAGAAAATCAAAGAGTTGAAGCATAAAAAAACTTCGGAGCAAGGGTTTTCATTTTTTGGCTTTCCCGGGACCAGATCTACCTCCTCCAAGCCCAACGTCTCTCTTTATTGGCCTGGGTCAGCCCTCCTTGCTCTCTACGTCACATTTTTGCTCTCTTTTAGGGTAGGCCATAGCTTTGAGAGGCCAGCGTCCGGCCCTTTGAGGCCAAGCGTTCACCTTTTTTTGGCCTTTTTTAGCCTCCTTGTGACCCGATCTATCATCCTAGCCCTTTTATCCCCTCAAATTCGCTTCCCTTGTCCTTGTTCTCCAAATTTTGGGTTCTTTTCCCCCCAAAATTGACCTGAAACCCTAATCTAAAGATTTAAGACTAGATACTTGGCGGTTTTGCAGGATTAAGGTCTCAAAATTCATATCTAGCAAGCGGCAAAGTGATCCCAAAGTTTTAACAATTTTCAACAGTGGGATCTTCAAGGCTTTGGGCCTAGGGTTTGACCTCCAAACCTTTATTTTGCTTCAGTTTCATTACAACCGTAAAATCATTAATTTCTAGGCTCTAAAATCATATTCTAATTGATTTAAATCGATTTAAATTGCAAAATCTAAGTTTTCACAAGTTTTGGCCACTTGGTCATCTCTAATTTGACATAGATCTAACATTTTAGCTTGCTGGAATTTACTGCATAACTGTGAAATTCAAGTCTGAAATATTTCTGAAGCATATTCTTAATTAGGAATAAAATTTTGAATTTTCAGTTTCCCGGCAAAAACTTACTATTTTTAGACAGTTAGGGCAGCATATTCAGTGTTTTTAGCTTGTTGATTTGCAACTAACTTACTACTGTAATTAGTTTATCAGTTTTGAATTTTCTGCGTCATTTTCTCTAAAAATTCAAAAAAAAAAAATTCAATTTTGGTAAAAAGTTTCTATTTTTAGAAGTGTTGAGCAACTATTTTTTCACTGGGTCAATTTGTTGATATGTGGTTAATTCACTGTTGTTATAATCATATCACGTCTGAAAATTGCTAAGGTAGTAGAGCTGATATAAACTGTCATAAATCTGTAATCAGCATCTTGATTGGCTATTGTTAGCATTGGGTATCTTGGTATTTTGGTATATTGTTGAAATTTGCACATCATATAGGTTAGTCAATCATTCAAGCAGCAGGCGTCCATCAAGCCATTTGGTTTCAATTCATAAGAAGCAAGAATTTGTGACTCCATTAAGGCACTGGTCTCATAATAGAAAATCTAATAGAATCATAATCTTGCTTGATTTCAACCAAGTAGCTAGGCCACTCATCCGTGTCTCCCAAGTTGTTGATTCTCATAAGGACTACCCCCCATAGGCCACTCATCCTTCACTTCATCTCATAAGGACTACCCCCCATAGCCAGATGTTGGGAGATGGCTAGAACGGAGTGGGCAGGGATCAGAGTGACAACCCCCGTTCTGAGCGTTGTCGCGGTGCCTGTACAATTCGGGCAACAACATTTTTTGGCGATGTTGTTGGGGAAAGATTTTTCCGTTCCCAAGGTTTACGACATCTTCTCAATCTTTCAATCTTTCTTCATTCTTGGTCCCGTCAACGACACAACATTTTTGACACTGTTGTTGGCGACCAATTTATTGAACCTTGGTGTTGACGACATTCTCATTAATCTTCATAATCCTCTAATCCATTTTCATTTTCCTGACACCGCATTCACTAATCTCCTTATCGCCTTATTCAGTCTTGTATTTGCACATTAACACCTGGACATTTGGGTCAGTTTCCTATTTGGAGTGCAACTTCATTGTTTCATCCATTCACAAAGGCTTACATTAGAAAGAATCTTGGTAGCTTGGTTAACCTTGCTCTCAAGGCTTGGTTAAACAAATTACATTCTAGTAAGCATTTATTTTTCTCAAACAGGAAGCCTTCCTTGATATCCATCTGCTTTTTCCTGACTAACTATTCGGTTTTTTACTTTCTGGATTATGGAAACAGATTCATGTTCAAGTGGCGACTCCACTTCTTTCATTTTTTGCAAGAATTTCTACTACAGGCTCGCTTCTTGTGGATCTCTTGATTTTCTTGAACAAGGATCTATCTCTGTAACATCCATTAGCTTCCCTTTCCCCTTAAGCAAATCATCATGGGTGACTTGTCTGTCCCTTTTCGTTTTACTAACACTCAAGGTTATCCTCATGACCTTCCAGAAGAGGAATACGGGGTTAAAGAATTAATAGAGATTGGTAAAAGTATGCAAGTTAAGGAGGATAATCAATTTTCTGATATACAGAATCTCATAAAGAAGATACAAGAGAATCAATTACACCTTGTTAGTGATGTTAGAAAATTATATATTACAGAGCAATGGAACACATAAAATATGTGGAAACACAAACACATAAATAACATATAAAACAAGAGAGACAGATATATGTGGTTCACCCAACTTGGGCTACATCCACAGAAACAGCGAGTCCTTCCTTTCTATTATCTAGCAAAATGAAGAGACACAACCTACAGTAGATGCATTGTAATATCCTCTACTCTCTCACACAGTACCCCTTGTTATTTCTCGCTCAGAGTATACACACCATACACAAACGCAATATAATCCCCTCATACAACAAAGGGGTTGCCTTCTAGGGCAAATTTAACCCTAAATTAAATATAACTTTTACCGTCAGATCATCCGCCTAATGAACGGCCCAGATTGACTACGAAATTACAATATTTTACAAGGCAATTTTACATCTGTTTTTAGCTTCGGGGGCGCTGCTCCCGAAACCCCCTACCAGGGGAGGGCTCCCAAAGGTCGTCGTCACCCCCCCAGACCCCCTTGACGGCAATCAAACAATGGGCGTCGTTGCCGCTGTTGAGATTTTGTGTATTTGGGGTAGCATCAGTTGTGCTCTAAGTCCCAAATTTTAAGGAAGGAATAGAGTTCACCTGATCTACAAGACCCAGAAATGGATTTGGGAAATTTCATCTGGTTTAGGAGATATTAAATTAATTAATTATTTTAATGTATTTCCTAAGTTAAAACTTAGGAAAATAAAAATAATTAAAGTGAATTTAATTAAACACGTGATGAAATTATCTTAAGTCACACGGATGAAGCTTTCTTTTAATCTTCGCCATTGATTAAAGATTTAATCTTGGCCATTGAATTGTCAACGAGAAAAGTATAAAGGAAAGGCTTGGGGTCATTTGTAAGACACACAGAGGCAGAACACTGAAGCTAAGCTGAGATTCTAGGGCGAGATTGCTAAGAATTCTCAAAAGTGTTTCAGTTGCAGAGAGGGGAATTTAAACCAAGGGGATGATCTGATCCCGGGGTCTAGAATACACAAGAGACAAAGAAGAGATCAGGAAAGACAACGTAGAGGAAGGCAGCAGCAGCAGCAGCAGCAAGGACAGCGTGATTTTCAGGAAACCCTTCAAGGGTTACGCAGAGACCCTTAGGGGCAGCGTAGTGACTGCGTCACCCAGTCCGGGGTAACACAGTCCCTTCCAATGACAACGTTGAGCATTTGGAGGCCTTCAGACATTGACGCAGTGTCTTTCAGGGGCAGATCTGGGGTTTCTAGGCCTAGATCTGGCTAAGTTCTGTAAATCCCGTTTGAGGGTGTGGATCAGTCAATATTTTTGGTCTTAGATCAGCCAGGAGCTGCAGATCTAGAGTTTTCTCTGTAGGGATTTCCAGATTTGGAACCCAGAATTGTGTGTTCAGAAATATTCTTAATAATAGAGCCTTCCAGCAGCCAGAGACTGGTTTTTCCACATTGGGTTTTTCCGGGGACAGTTTGTCCAGAAATAACTGTGTCACTTTGTCTATGTGTGCATGTGCTTATTCTAGATCTGAATTGGTAGAGATTTGTTATGTGTTTTGCTTTGATGTTAACTTGAATTTATTCAGTTGATAACTTGTATAAGTAGGAGAAGCTTAACCGGGTTAACAGAAATAATTTCTGCATAAGAATTAAGATTCATAAATTTCTACAGCCGCCCCGTTAAGAATAGGGGTCCAACGCAGCGATACATCTAAATAAAGAAGATAATCAAGCTCCACACCCAACAAGTGATCAAGATGATGTGACATATTGTAGATATTGTAATCACTGGCATGATGAACCACTTGTGCTATCGCAAGAGAATCCTCGATTGTCGCAGGACAAGGATTAGTAACCAGATTAATCATTTTGACGATAAAAGGGAAAATGATAAGCATCTTGTTAAGGAATTAACATAGATGATCAAAGACATGCAGTCTAGTCGGGCAAAATCAATAGCAGATCACGCCAGAGAAATGAGTTCCATGGGGAACAAATTACAGGAAATTGAAGTTGCTCAATATAATCAAAGGATCAGTTTTCAGAGCAGGATGGATGCCCTAGAGGAAGAACATGTTGAGGAGTTACGTTACATAAAAGAAAATCTTAAGAAAGAAATAAATTATATTCAAGAAAATCATAATAGAATGATAAAAGACATGCAAGCTAATCAAATATCTTTTCAGAACAAGTTATTAGCTAGAGAAGAAAAGCATGCTAAGGAACTAAAAACCATGGAAACTAATCATTCTAATTAGATGATCACCGTATAGAAAAATCATGCCAAAGAAATCAATGCTGCAAACCTTGATTAATGACAGGAAGGTTGATCACATGCAACAAATGAAAATTATGAAATCGATACATGCAGACGAAATGAATGCCATAAGGACTCAACAGGTCACGCTTCAAAGTAAGATACATATGTTGGAAATATCACAGCTCCAACCAAGACCAAAGAATCCAGTACATGAACCTCCCAACCTGCCCAAGCATCCTTCATCTTATGAATAATTCATTGATTCCATTGAGAAATGGTTAAAGGAAGATAATTCAGGCAGGAAGGAAACTTAAGGAAATCAAATCGATGATTGCAACACCAATCCAGCGGCTTTGATAGAGCAAGGTCACGAAAATAAGGAAGAGCGGGTCACAAAAATAGTGGACATTCCAAAATTTTCGGATGAGCATTATCCAAATCAGATAGAAAGTTGCATGTCAATCGCATCAACATCAACATCGCATCCCGCCGAGAGCAAGCATAAAAGGAGAAAGAGAAGGAAGAAGTTTGATGCATCTGATGCTCGGAAGCAGCTCGATATTCAGATAAAACAAAGTCCTAGCATTGTCAGAATTCAGCATGGCACATCCGATAAACAGCGCACAGATTTGCCAGAAAGTCGGCAAATGGTCAGTATGCACTATGTTGAAGACATCTTATGCCATAGGGCATCGTTTTGTATAGTATCTTTGGCCCTACTCCTTTTATGTCATGTCATTAGATAATTTTGCTTTTAGCAATTAACTTGTCATTTATATTTTAGTTTATTAAGTAGATTTTCTTTTCCAACGATATTTTCTATATATGCATGTTGATTTCGATGTTGAATGGACTTCTATTTGATGGACTTTTGCTTTCTTGGATACAGGATTCTGGGGTTCTCATGTCACTTCATGAAAGCAACATGTCCCCATATGGAGCCAGATGTTGCACTCAAAATGTCAAAGTTCCAAGGAAGCGAAAGTGCTGGCCTTTTTTCAACAAATCAGGTCACATATGAGCAGTTTATGTGTCATAGTCACCCATTCTGCAAGTTATATGATGTAAATGATTCTAGTAAGACCTTGATTCCATGTAACAACCTAGGTAAGTCTATGATTTTGGTGACGAATTTCATCCTAAGAGATTTTTTAACCTTGCTAATTACCTCAGTTTCTAAACACAGGTTAATCAGAGGAGTTTTTCCCCTCCAGCTTAAACCCCCAAAGCTAGAGTGAAATTTATTACCAAGATCCTAGATCAGTCCTAGTGTTTTAGTTGAGAGTGATATAAAAGTGGTTTGGGAATAATTTAAGCTATTTGGCTTATTTATTTTATTACAAATCACTTGGCCTACTAGATCATAATGTTTCGCAGATGGGTTATGTCTATTGAGGGTCTATACAAATGTGTGTTTCCCTTCATGGAAATAAAATGTAAAATCTTATGTCAATGAGAGTTGGAAAAATAATTGAATCCCCTCTTGTATAAATTAATTTATTTTTCTGGCAAAATAAAATAAAATCCTAAGCCAGAAAATTAATTAATTAGAGTCAAGTTAGTTTGTCTTAGGTAAATTAATTCTCCAAGTGGAAAAATTCGTGGGTCTTAGAGGAATCATTTTTTTAATGCCCTCCACCAAGGGAATATTGTATTTTTCAAGAAAATTTGGACCCTTGGACTTTGGTGGTTAAGTCAAAGTTAAATTTTTGAGGAAAGTAACTCAAAATAATTAATTTTGAGCTAAGTAAAGTGGAATTAAATGAAAATTTCGAAAATTCCTGAAAAATAAATAATCAAAGGCCGAGATAAAAAGATCTTAAAGTATTTATCAACAGCTAAAGATTATTTTGACAAGGATCAAAAAAACTAGTCGTTATTTTCCCACTTGGAGGATTTATCTATAAATTAGAGTCATTTGAGTTTCTAGTTATCTTGATCTCTGGCTAGAATTGTTGCAGAAACATTGTGTAAAGTATTGTCCCACTGGGAACTTTTTTTCCATCATAATAAAAGACTTTGGGGTGCAATTCAATGTGTTCTTGCTTATTGATTTATGGTGTGTGCTAACTATGGGCATCTCTATGTCGTGTTGAATAATGGTAAGCTCTGTTTTTCATTAGATGGACATAAAACCATACAATTGATAGTTTTGGGCTAATCTTAGGTGGTTTGATTCCCCATGTGATCTAACAGATCTTTTTTGAGATAAATACATAGTGTTTGCAAGTACTTCAGTCTTTGGCCTCCAAGTTCACAAACTTGGGCAAGAATCATTGTTGCTTGGATCTCTACTTTTTATATGGTGGCTTTAATCTTCGCTTGGGGTATAGTGAATCATTATTTTTTTTGAAGTTTTTTTAGCCATTCTTTCAAATAGTATATATATATATATATATATATATATATATATATATATATATATTATAAAAATTAAGTTCTCAATATCCATTTGAAAACCGATGTATATTTTGTAAATAAAATTGTAAATTGTAATTGTAATTTATTTTTTCTAACTTGGGTTGGCGTTTTAGATCTATTTTGTATATATTTGGGGTTTGGGTGTTTCTATTTTCATTTTTCCAAGTTAGGTCAAGGAGTTAAGTGGAAGAAGAGCTAGATCTAGGCCCTTGAGGATAAGATCTAGTCTCTTAAAAATTTTTGCAGGTTTCCCACGGCAGAATTTTCAGAAAATCAAAGAGCTGAAGCATAAAAAAATTTCGGAGAAAGGGTTTCAGTTTTTGGCTTTCTCGGGGCCAAATCTACCACCTCCAAACCTAGTGTCTCTCTCTCTCTTGACCTGTGTCATCACTCCTTGCCCTCTACGTCACCTTTTCTACTCTTTTAGGGTAGGCCATAGCCCTAAGAGGCCAACGTCCAGCCTTTTGAGGCCAAGCGTTCACCTTTTTTTAGTCTTTTCTAGCCTCCTTGTGACCCAATCTATCATCCTAGCCCTTTTATCCCCGCAAATTCGTTTCCCTTGTCCTTGTTCTTCAAATTTTGACTTCTTTTCCCCCAAAATTGACCTGAAACTCTAATCTGAAGATTTAACGCTAAATACTTGGCGGTTTTGTTGGATTAAGGTCTCAAAATTCGTATCTAGCAAGCGGCAAAGTGATCCCAAAGTTTCAATGATTTTCAACAGTGGGATCTTCAAGGCCTTGGGCCTAGGGTTTGACCTCCAAACCCTTATTTTGCTTCAGTTTCATTACAGCCGTAAAATCATTAATTTCTAGGCTCTAAAATCATATTCTAATTGGCCAAAATCAATCTAAATTGCAAAATTTAAGTTTTCACAAGTTTTGGCCACTTGCACATCTCTAATTTGACCTAGATCTATCATTTTAGCTTGCTGGAATTTACTGCATAATTGTGAAATTCAAGTCTGAAATATTTCTGAAGCATATTCTTAATTAGGATTAAAATTTTGAATTTTCATTTCCCCGACAAAAACTTACTATTTTTCGTCATTTGGAGCAGAATATTCAGTATTTTTAGCTTGTTGATCTGTAACTAACTTACTGTTGTAATTAGTTTATCAGTTTTGAATTTTCTGAATCATATTTTCTAAAAATTCAAAAAATATATATATTTTTTTAATTTTCGTGAAAAGTTTATATTTTTAGAAGTATTGGGCAACTATTTTTTGACTGGGTAAATTTGTTGATCTGTGGTTAATTCACTATTGTAATAATCATATCAAATTTGAAAATTGCTAAGGTAAACTCACCTAGAGCCCTAAATTTGAAATTCTCAAGTTTTGGTGCATCTTGCTATTTTTGGGCATATTGGATATCTAGTTTGGGCAGTTTTTTAATTTTTTATCTTGTTGATCTGTCTTTACTTACTGCTGTAATCTTAAAATCAGATCTGAAATATTGCTGAACACTCCATCGTAAAGTGTGTTAAAGAAGCTAATTTACATTACTGGTTAAATTGGAAATTTTATGCTTCAATGAGTTGAGTAATTTTCATTATTTGGAGCAATTTATGCACTGTTGTTATACATTGGTAAATCTGAATTTTCTGAAGTAGTAGTGTTGATATAAACTGTCATAAATTTATAATCAACATCTTGAATGGCTACTGTTAGCATTGGGTATCTTGGTATCTTCGTATATTGTTAAAATTTGCACATCATATAGGTTAGTCAATCATTCAAGCAGTGGGTGTCCATCCGGTCATTTGGTTTCACTTCATAAGAAGCAAGAACTTGTGACTCCATATTAAGGCACTGGTCTCATAATAGAAAATCTAATATAATCATAATCTTGCTTGATTTCAACCAAGTGGCTAGGCCACTCGTCCGTGTCTCCCAAGTAAGTTGATTTTCAACTTGCTTTCCTTCACTTCATCTCAGAGGGACTACCCCCCATAGCCTGATGTTGAGAGACGGCTATAACAGAGTGGGTTGGGATCAGAGTGGCAGCCCCCATCCTGAGCGCTGTCGCGGTGCCTGTACAATTCGGGCGACAACAGGAACATCAAATTCAGTTGTTATTCACATGGATCAGTACCTTTGCTACGCAACCCATATATTTTCAGTAGCAGGAGGATCGAAGTGTCAGCAAGGCGTAGTCAAGTTCTTGAGAGACCATGCAGAGCTAGTTGCAGTCATATACTTGAGAGACAGTTGCAAAGACAGTTGGGCGCAATTAGATGCTCGGTAGATAGTGTAGATCTAGTTGCAATCAGTTACTCAAGAGACAGGTGTGGAGCCAGTTGCAGTGACATAGTAGATCAGGGAGAGTTTGAGACTCAAAGGAGGTCTAGCTTGAGAGGGAGCAGCCCTATGGAAGCTTGGATCTTCGGGTTCTGAGAGATTAGTACACACAGAAGCAGTAGTTGCAGTAGCGCACAGGCAGTGCAAAGGCAGCAGCATTGTAATATCAGAGTATGCGCAATAGCATGGTGGATAGTGACAGCCAATGTAGTTTCTTCACAGTGATTTCCAATGACAAGGAGTCAGATCAGTTTGAAGATGTGAAGGAAGGAGGTTTCATAGATGTTAGACACCAACAACGTGGATCAGTTCGGCTACAACATGTTCCCAAAAAGCAACAGGTCGCTGATATACTCACAAAAGTTTTAAGGAGAGCCAAGTTCTTTTATTTCAGAGAACATATGGGTATAATGGAGAACACCTTCCTCACTAAGAGGGAGTGTTGATTTTTGGAGTAGCAGCGGACAAGTGTTTTGGTCTCTACGGTGTCAGTCAGAGAAGCTCAGGGACACGAGATCTCCAAAACCCAAAAAATGTTTCGAGGGATAACACGTTGAAACCTCTCAATTAGATTAATTGATCAATAATTAAAAAGTTCTAAGTCTAACTTAGGAAAATTGATTAATTAATGGGTATTAATTGAGGAAATCGATTTTGCTCGAGAATTCCAGAAAAGTGACTTGGCGGAGTCTAAGATGATCTAAGCCATCAATCATGAATAGATCTTGGTCGTTGATGCTCCAAAAAGAGATTATAAGAGCAAATCAAAAGAATTAGAGAAGACACATTGAACATCAAGAGAGCAAGGCAGTTCGAATTACCTAGTTTGCAGTATTTAGCAGGGTCCAGTGCGAATTACCTAGTTTGCTACTAGTATTTAGAGATAGTAGCAAGGGTTTACAGCAGTAAGAATTTCCAAAGAAATTCTAAGGAGGTTTTCCAGTGATCTAGAGTCAGGATAGGAGGTCGAATTATCCAGTAGAAGAGGTCGCATTCTATAGTGCGAGTTGCCCAAAATTGTCAGAGCGAGTTGTCGAAAGAAGCACTGTTTCAGTTGCTAGTGCCCGGATCTATTCCTGAGAGGTACAGCGAATTGTTTCGAGAGGCAGAGAGAGACAGGACAACTTGAATAGAGGTGGTTCCAAGGCAAAACAAAATTCCCAGAGGCTGCAGTGTGCATTTCTGGCCAATGGTGCTAGTGCTAGGGAGGAGTGCAAGTGGCCAAGGTGAGGCCAGATCGATTTGCTAAGAGGGAAAATAATTTTACCAATACATTTCCAGTTGAGATAAATTGTCGAAGCTCAACCAGGAAGGCTAGCAGTTGTAATTCTCTATTTTTGTTGCATAATAATAAAGCCCTCATCTGCTGCACTGGTTTTCCCTTCAGGGTTTTTTCAAGGACAATTGTCCAAAAATAACGGTGTCATTTTATTATGTCTGTGCATCTATTTCTCAGTTCCAGTTTTATATTTCTGCAAACTGCAGCATATTCTTATTTGTGAATAATTGCAATGTGAATTATTCACTATTTGTTGTAATAATAATACAGAAGACAAATAAATTGTTAAACTTAGGAGAATAATTTTCAGTTTTTGCAGTTCAAGGAATTTTCACAAAGTCATCACCAAGCTTGAGTGCCTAAATTGTTGAAAAGTGTAACTAGGATCGGTCTTCATAATGACTATGTGATTATGAATTTATGAATGAAGAAGACAAGGATGATAAAATGTATTTTGTATATACTTGCTTCATGGGTTTCATGACCAAAAAGTTTTTATTATAGGTCAAATACTTCTTCTTGATGTCTTTTAAGGATTTGTCATATTGCCATAAATGTATAAAATAGAGTCATCATGTTACACTTGTAAAAGGACAAATATTGATGTAAAAGTATGCCTCAAAGACTTTGTCATCATGCTAGAAGAAGTCGGCTTAAAGATGTTGGAGAAAAACCCTTAGAAGGTCGGCTCGAAATAGACATAACTATTCACTGTCAAGTCGACTTATTACAAGGACAGTCAACTATATATACCCCACTGGATTGCGCAAAAAAGACATCGAAGCAAGCTCGAATATCTCTGAGTTTTTCAGACTAAATTGCAGGAAGTAAATTCGGATAAGGTTTTGTGATGAAGTGTGGATTTAAGGTTTGTCATAGGTGCGTATTCCAGCGAGTTAAGGGTTTGCAATTGGTGTGAAAGAAAAGGTTGATCAACGAAACATAAAGGAGGAATACTCATCTCTGTTTTGGGTCTATTTCTCTCTCATGACTTAGGAGTACCAAGGATATCTTCTGCGAGGAAAAGAGAATACATCTGCGTGGAGAAAAAGGCTACAAGAGTGCGAAGGAAGAAACAGATCTGTGAAGTAGAAAATTCTTTATGGTTCGGTCTTAAGTCTGCACCTATACCACACGTATTTTAGTGAGACCAAGGGTTACTATAGCAAACGAACAAGTTCGGTCTTGGGCTGAAATGGAGATAGAAAGGTGTTGGAAGAGGGCCGAAGAAGAGGTCTCTAGAAGGCTGAAGCTAGGATCGAAGAAGAAGTTGAGGTCAAATCAAAGGAAGAACGAAAGGAACCACATCATTTAAGGACTAGGAACTGAGCTTTCTAAGGCTGGTGCAGAACAGTGCAGAAAAGAAAGAAGCTACACTAGGAGCCAAAAAGGGGAGCAGTGACAAGGCCTTGGAGGCATACATAGGTCAAGGGTTTGTGTCATGGTCATGGTACTTGTCAACTGAAAGTCTATAAGAAGAATTACTTGTGGGTTTTCCTCTCCAAGAGGGAGAGGTTTTGGCACTGGCTTGAAGAGCCAAAATCTTGTGTCTTTTGTATTTTGATAATTGTCTTGATGAAAGACCTAATAAGCTAATGAAGAGAAGATCTAAGTAAGAGAAATAAGTTCACAAGTAATTATCAAGTAGAGAATTGAATTAATCTACGTCCTATCAAATTCTCAACATGGTTTCAGAGCTAAGGTGCTAGAAAGGGTTGGTTGGCAAGAAGACACTCAAGTACCAAGAGATCAATAATAAATTTTCTATAAAGCAAGACTCAGAGATCCACATTGAAGAGTCAAACCTCAATTCTAAGAGACAGTTTTGGAAAAGCCATCTCAAGAAGATCAAGGACCTATACATCAAAAAGGACACCGTGTAGAAGCCATCACCATCAACAACTCTTTGGTGTTGAAGTCAAATCAACATTATTGGAGACATCATCAAGCCACCTTGCTAAAGTCATCATCCTTGATCATATCATCGTCAATGATCCAAGGTGATCTACTGCTCTACGCCACTCTTGAAAAGAATCAATCTAAGAAGGAGCTTCTATCTACATCATCATCAACAAGGAAGAAGAAGAAAAGCATCTACTTAAGTAAGTATCTTTATGACTTCATATGAATCTATCAAAATGTCTTTTTGCAAAGAAAGCAACAAACTGGTTAGGGTTTCAAACTTTCCTGCGTGGAAGAAAAAGGACAATGAAGTCATGCCAAATACATGAAGGGAGACATAAGAGTCCAAAGGATTCTTATAGAATCCATAAAGGACTCTCTCATTCCCTATGTATCAAAATATAATCTTCAAAAGGAAACATATGACAAATTGGTGGAGTTGTTCTCGATAAGCACTGCAAGGGAAGTGATATCTCTAAGACAAGAACTATACAAGTTGGAGATGTCTAGAGAGGAGGGAATAACTTCATACTTTATGAAGATTTCCGAAATACAAGATCAATTGCAGGAATTAGGGAGAAGAAATGTCTGATAGAGAAATAACTACAGTAATGTTGAATGCACTGCCAAAGGGATGGGAAAACTTCACTTCAAGCATTTATGGGAAAGAAGCAGCACCATTCCAGAATCTATGGTCTCTGTGAGAATTAAAAGAGACAAGATTAAAAGCTTAAGTGGATATAGGATCAAATAAAGAGAATCAAGCATATGCTGCCATATTAAGGAGAAACGAAAGATTTAGTAAGTTTGGTCCTCAAGAAGAAAAGATGAAACATGGATAAGATACAATGTTATGGGTGTAATGAAAGATTGTCCCAAAATCTAATGAGGGCAAGAGGGAAAAGGAAGAAGCCCATATCATCAGAAAAATGGAAGAACCAGATTCAAAGGAACCTAAGAAATAAGAAGTGAAAGATCTCTATTATAGTCAAGATCATCTTCCTCTTTAAGAGGTATCTATCAGGTTGTTAGGAAGCATGGTATATTAGATAAATGCATCACTCCAAGATTGACATCATGATGGAAGCATTGAAGAAGGAGCACTGGTTGTAGGAGGAACTCCTGTGAACCTCACTGAAAAACAACATTTATAGAAAGCAGTCATCAAGATAAAGGTCATCATTTCAATAATCAATAAGGAAACAGATGTTGATATTTTCTAATGGAGTCCTCTTTGGACTCACTGGTTAGAAAGTAAGCAATAGGTTTCCTTGAGAAATTCTAACTTGTAGAATTCTAGGATTAGAAATGATGACATATTGGTGAAGCAGGTCAAGGGAATAAAATTCTTCACTCCAAGGAAATTTGTTGCAGGATGCCTCAAAGCAAAGAAATGAGGTACATATATATATTTATGTTCACACCGGATACTATGTGGACAGGTCATATGGTTGCAGATAGAAGAAGTATGATTAAAGAAAGCAGGAACTCTTCCGATGCACGGGTTGTCAATAGACATGTTCCACACCAGATGAAATCAACATAATATGTCCTCTTATGGAATATAAGGTGATTATATACTATCAAGGAGTTGAACCTTGGAATTTCCTGGGAATGAAATAAAATCGTGTGGAAGAGAAAGGAAGAGATCGCGAAAAAGTGCAATCATGAAAAGAGAGTCAACATCCAAGAAAGCCAAGAAGACTTGACTAGAAAATCTCTTGGGAAGATATGTAGACTCTGATAGAAGTCTGGAAAGGATGGAGACCCTTGACAATGCATATCTTTATGAGATGTGTCAATCTGTAAAGAAAGGATGTCGATCCCTAAAAGATGTCATGGTGAAAGATCATCACTAAGGTAACTTTTGATTTAAAGTATTCATATTTATAATTGAATAACATCTAATGAGCTTATGCAGGGCTGCCAAATGGCAGTAGATGACTTCGACAAATTGATAACCATATGGCAGGATGAAAGATCCTTGGAAGATATATGGTTCGAAAGAAAGCAACACAACATGAAGCTAGACCAGATGAGAAGATTGATGGATCACTTTCTGATAGAAGACATGGCTGTTGGATGAAAGTGATGGATGATCTGTAGAGATCCCAAAATTGAAGGCTCCTCGATTCATGACATCAACGGAAGGAGTACTTCATGAGTAGCTAGATGTTTTTCATCATTGCTGTTGTAGGTCCCTGGTTAAGAGGGAGTGACAATTGTTGTTTTCTATTGTAGAAATTTCAATTTCCCACCCCAGTTTTCAGTTTCACCTTATTTCTCCATATAGTTAAATGCCCATTCCCATAGCCTTACATTCAACAAGCTGAAAAATAAATATTTTCTGAAAACACAAATTCTGGAAATTTTCACAATGCTAGAAATTGCAGAAATAAAAATCAGCAAAATAAATCAGCTACACAGAACATTTAGACACGCTGATTTTTGGTCAAGATGACCTTGGAAAAACCCCCTACAACTCTTGGGGCTAACCAGTTCGAAAGCTTCTCTTTTATTTTCTGAATATTGCTTTTTACAGTGAAACAGGAAAAACACAGAAAAAATTCCAGCAACCAAATTTACAGACTTATCTCGATTTCCGTGCTTGCACAACGCCTCGGAAATTGTGCCAAATCAGCAACAACAGAAACAAAAAAATTACAACATTTATAACAGCATTAAATGTTGTACAGCCACCTTGAGAAGCGTGCTGAAACAGATGTACTTGACTGTACGAATTTCATACAGTAGCCTCTTCTCGAATTTCGTGCCAAAATCTAAACTATAGCTGATGTCCTCTTCCTCGGTTTTTGTGCCGAAAACAACAGCAGCCCTCTTCCTCGAAAAACGTGCCAAACTTTGCCCTCGAAATGTGTGCTTAATGTTGCTGCCCTCTTCCTCGATTTATGTGCCTCCTCACTTTAAAACACTGCCTCTCTCTTGTTGTACGGATTTTCTGCCTCGGTATTTGTGCCAATAAATGCTACTATACCTTTGCTGAAATCTCCTCACTGCTACCCTCCTTCTCACTGCTCAGAAAATCTCCTTAACTTTATCTCCTCCTCTCTCAATTTGCTCATGAAAGAATGAATGACCTTTTCCCTCCTTTTCCTCCTTTAACCTAACCCTAAGTGACTTTTGGGGAATCCCTAAATCCAATGGCTAAAATAGCTTTAGATCTAGGGTTGAGATTAAATGCTCATTTCAATCTCACTTTCTATTTTTTAATTCACCCCACTTTAATAAAGACCCACTTAATCATTTATTTCCAAAGTCACTTTTCCTTTCTAATTTTACATTGACTTTATTAAAGTCACTTTAAAATTAGACTTTAGTAACTTTATCACTTAAAGTCACTTTTAAATTAGATTTGACTTTATAACTTTATAAAGTCACTTTAAGAGAAAAATTAAATTCTTTTGGACACTTTTCCTTAGGCCAAAGATCAAAGCCTTAGGGAACCACCTGTCCTCCGGTAACCAAATTTCATCACTCCCTCTTACCGAGGAAGGTGTTCCTCACCACACCCATCTTATCTCTGAAGTAGACATGCTTGCCCCGTGGTAAGGCTTTGGTAAGAATATCTGCAACCTACTCATCAGTGGGAATATACTCAAGCTTCACAGCTCCCTTCTGAACATAGTCTCTGATGAAGTGATATTTGATCCCAATATGCTTTGACCTGTCATGAAATACTGGATTCTCCGTGAGTTTAATGCAACTTTGATTATCATAGTAAATCACTGAAGGTCTCAACGGCTGACCAAATAAGCCAAACAACATCTTGCGAAGCCAGATGGCCTCACAACTAGCTAGACTGGCTGCCATATACTCTGCTTCCGCTGAACTCAATGCTACTGACTGCTGCTTTCGGCTGAACCATGACACAATTGCCGAACCCAACCCAAAACAACACCCTGAAGTGCTCTTCCTATCAGAAGCACAACCTGCCCAATCAGAATCAGTGTAACCTGCCAATCTCACTCCATCCCCCTGCCTATAATCCAGACCATAATCCATTGTCCCCTGCAAGTACCGCAAAATGTGTTTTGCAGCAACCCAGTCCACCCTTCTGGGCTCACACATGAACTGGCTCATCGTGTTGACTGCAAAACATATATCTGGTCTAGTGTTGACCAAATACATCAAGGAACCAATCAGCTGTCTATACCAAGGTTACTTGGAAGCGGGAGCGAGAGCGCGGAGCGCCATTTTTAAAAGCTTCCGGTCCGGAGCGTTTTCGGGAGCGTTTATATATATATATATATATATATATATATATATATATATATATATATATATTATATTTTTTATATTTTGATGCATATATGTCAACAAAAACATGTAGAATGATGAATTAGACATAAAAAACATAAAAACATTGGATTGAATCATATAACATCAATCATCTAGAAGTTATAATCTTCATCAACCACGCCCACGAAGTTGAAGCATACAACATATTGACTCTTGAGTCTCGCAAATCAATCAAGGTTTCAAGCTTTCAAAATTCAATATATAACATTTATCATCATTGATATATAACATTTATCATCATTAATTTCAAATTTCAATATCTAACATTTATCATCATTGATATATAACATTTATCATCATTGATTTCAAATTTCAATATCTAACATTTATCATCATTGA
Source organism: Pinus albicaulis (assembly GCA_034641835.2). Taxonomy (NCBI): domain Eukaryota; kingdom Viridiplantae; phylum Streptophyta; class Pinopsida; order Pinales; family Pinaceae; genus Pinus; species Pinus albicaulis. The sequence continues at coordinate 8,060,181 of CM076582.1, read as the reverse complement.
TTCATTGATTTCAAAATTCAATATATAACATTTATCATCATTGATGTTATATAACATTTATCATCATTGATTCATTGATCACCATATAACTTTCATGAAGCATCATATTCATAATTCATAATGACTTGTAAACAGTAAACTTATAAATGCCAACTTCAAAGTTTCACCTTTCAAATTCAAACTTCAAACTTAAATTGTCATTAAATATATGAGATCAGAAAGAGTCAAGTTTCAACTGTTCAACTATCAACAACAAATAGAAAATACTAGTAAACAACAAATCTATTTTATCTGGTTGGCCCCTTGCCACGCCCACGAGAAATGTCTAATTTTTGTGAGCCACGAGGAAATGTTGGTCTTCTAGTACTCTCAGGAGTACCACGACCACGACTAGAAGGTGGAGGCTGGATCTGCAAAGGAACAACAGTGTGATATCAAGGAGTGGCACTGGCACTGGCACTGGCACTGCTACCAGTAGATGGTGGGACTCGCCCTATGTGTGGCGGTGCTGCTAATGCTTCATCATCATCCCTATAAAGTTCTGCTTTTAATTCTTCCAGATGTAACGTGTCGTCCTCCAAATTATCATCCTCTGGGTTGTTGTCCCAGACTCTGTATGATTGATCCTCATTTGCCCGATCACAGTAATGGCTCAACAACCTCAAGTTATAATGCACATAAACCCAGCTTTCAGCTCGGTTTTCATTCAGCCTGTTTCTTCTCACATTGTGTATAAAGTTGTAGGTGCTCCAACACCTCTCTGCAGAAGAAGTGTTCACAACCTGTGAGAGAACTTTTTTAGCCAACTTTGGCAAAAGTCCCATGCCACCATATGCTTCCCACCATGTGAGAGCATCAAATCTGTCCCTGTCTTCTATTGCATGGAAAGAACCAAAGTTAGCAGTGCAACTGAAGTATTTGCCTAATTCAAGGTGCAATCTAGCACACTCTTCCCTGTCAGGTACCAATTTGTCCAATGCCTTCATGTACCTCTGGATCTGTGTGAGGTTTCACCCTCACCCCACCTCCAGGTGCAGGTTGGCCCAACCAAGATGGAGAGTAATATTTTGGCATAAGGATATATGCCAAAGCATGTAGTGGAACATTGAGTTTATTCCACCGTGCACACACACAGTCATGAATCATAGCATACAAGTTGGGATCATTATCTTTAACAATATCTTTTATTTGCCCCAACATGCTATCCATCTACTCATAAACCTCTCCAATCACTGGTTTATCAGTATCTGCAAAGCGAATCATGTTATAAATGGGCTTGGTAAAACTCACAATTTCCCTCATACGTGCCCAAAACAAATGGTCAAGGGCGGTCTCCTCCACATGTTCGAAACCTTGCCTGTCAACTATTGTTGCCGCCCTGTCCTTTAATAGCTGCCAGTGTGGGCTTGATACCATTGCAGCCAATGACTCTCTTACCTTCAAAAGGCGCCTGAAGGTGAGGTAATAGCTAGCAAATCTAGTTTTTGTTATTTTCAACAACTCCAATTTGGAGTGAGTACGGAAAAGCCCATGGGTATTGCTATGATTTGTAATAAATTTTATCATTTTTTTACCTCTCTTGTACAAATCACCAAGCCATTTGAATTGAGGTTGTTTGTTTTTGATGATATCATGCATCAAAAGGTTCATTGTGTGAACTAAACACCCAGACCAAAAAATGTTGGGGTATTTATCCTCAATAATTGCTCCTGCTGCCTTACAGTTAGCAGCATTATCAGTGATGACCTGTATGACATTGTATGGCCCAGTATTTTCAATTATATCAAGTAATGGTTCTGCAATGTTAATGCCGGTTTTGAATTTATCTGAATAATCATATGCTGCCAGGAAGATTGCACCACTAACCGACACAGCCAAAACATTTATCAATGGTTTTTCTTTTACATTGGTCCATCCATCAGAGACAATGGACAGCCCATGCTCATTCCACGAACTTGTCATTCTAACCAAAGAATTGTTTATTTTAGCTCTTTCATGATCAAGACCCATGGTTCTGGCCTTGTCATACCTAGGGCTTTTGTATCCTTTGGGGGCATCATTAATGGCAGAAACCATTTCATGCTAATAAGGTGAGCGAAGAACATTGAATGGCACCCCACATGCATATAGAAACCGGTAAACTTTTGAATCCACATCATTCCTACACCCTTCGTCCAGGAAATCGGATATGGTTCTACGCTTTAATCCAATGCCACTGCCTCCAAAACCACTGGCATGGGTGGAAGTTGAACTTGCTTGTCCATGATGTGTTGGGCCTGAATCAACGAAACCCCTAGATCTTTTAGATGATCTCTGTAGGGCAACCCCCTCTTCCTTCCTATATATCTCTCTCTGTGGTGCTGGCACAAAAGCACAAACTTTGATTCCAATATTTTTAGTTCCATCCCCTGGCATTATCCCACAAAGATGCCTTCTCGCACGGGTGTATGAACCATGGTATTGTTTATTGCAATGGGGGCAAATAAATTTAGTGGTTCCACCACCTTTCCCTCCTTCCATTTTCTGAACATATTTCCACAAAGGAGTTTGGTCTCGTTTAGTTGGGGAATCTATGTTCTCAGGTTCTCCACTCCCCACTTCCTCCTCAACATAATCCTCCTCCTCTTCAGGATTTTCTTCAGATCCACCATAACCCTCCTCTTCATCCTCCTCTTCTCTGATTTGCCTCTTTCTTCTAGCACTCTCCAATACCATTATCACAAAGAAAGGAACCAACATGAGGAAAATCCCTAGCCATATAGCCATGATGGAAACAAGTTTCAAGTTTCTAGCCTGCAAAACAAATGGAAAAATGTCAAATGGAAATAGGAAATGCAACATAGGAAAAAAACAATTCATTTTTTAAGTTTTAAATCCAATAAAATGCAACATTCAAGAAAAATTCAAGTTTTCATTTTTAAACAATTTAACAATCTACAAATTCATCCTAGAAAATACTAAATTGGATTAGAAGGCCTACCTTTTTCTTGCAATCCTCCTGTTGCCTTGCTCTTTGCTCTCCTTCCTTGCTCTCCTTCAACTCTTGCTCTCTCAACTCTTGTTTTCGCTCTCGCTCTCTCAACAGTTAACAAACAATAAAAACTAAAAGGAAACCCCCCCCTTTTAAACAATTCGATTTTTCACATAAAAAAATTTGTGCGCAGCGAGAAGCGGTTTTTTTTTTTTTTTTTTTTTTTTTTTTTTTTTTTTTTCTGGAGTGCTCGATCGCTCGCGTTTAAAAAAGCGTTTTTTTAAACGCCAGAAGCGATCGGGGAGCGTTCGCTCCCGAGTGCTTCCTGAAACGCTCCCGAAAAGGCAGGGAGCGCGTTTCCGAGCGTTTCCAAAACGCTCTCGCACGAAGCGCGTTTCGGAAACGGGAACGAAGGGGGTTTGAAGCTTCCCCGCAACCTAGGTCTATACAATGTGGGATCCACCAACTCGGAATCTGAAGCGTGAAGCCTCTTCCAGTTGGTGATCATCGGTGTCGACATGGGTCTACAATCCTCCATGTGGGATCTGCCAAGGATGTCCACAATATACTTCCCTTGCCCTAGGAAGAAATGCCCCTCCTCCTGCCACACCTCCAAACCCAAAAAGTAATGCATCAAGCCAATGTCCTTCATCTCAAACTCCACCGCAAGATCTCTCTTGCAGTGCTCTATGAGTCTCTCTGCACCCGTAATGACCAAGTCATCCACATACAGCACCAGAATGAGAGGCTCCTCACCTATCACAATATAGTAAAGGTTCGGATCTGCCTCACTCTTTGTGAAACCCATCTCCTGCAAGTATGTATCTATCCTGGAGTACCAAGCTCTGGGAGCTTACTTCGGGCCATAAAGGGCCTTCTTCAATCTGCACACATGGGACTCCTTTCCATGCACCTCAAAGCCCTGTGGCTGCTCAATGTACACCTCCACCTATATGAAGCCATTGAGAAATGCAGTCTTCACATCCATCTGGTGGATCTTCCAACCCATCTCTGCTGCTATCGATATGATGGAGTGAATCGAAGTATATCGAGCCACGAGAGCGAAGGTCTCCTCATAATCAACTCCCTCTACCTAGGAGAACCCTCTAGCCACAAACCTTGCCTTGAATTTCTCAATGTTGCCATCTGCAGCATGCTTTACCTTGTAAAGCCATCTGGAAGTAACCACGGATTTGCCCTCGGGTCTCGGCACCACCTCCCAAACATCATTCTTCATGATAGAAGAATACTCCTCCTACATGGCCTCTCTCCAGACCTGCTGGCTAGCTGCCTCCTCATAGCTAGAAGGCTCGGAGTCAAGGTTGTTGGCAACCATTGCCATATAGCTACAGAACCTATCAAGTGGTCTGCTCTCTCTGACTAGCCTCTTAGGCCCAGCAACAGATGTGGCCTCTCTCAAGGTATCCTGAAGCCACTTGGGCTTCCTCTTCCCTGAGCACACTTCTCCCACCGGAGAATGAAACTCCTCCTCATCATCAGGAGCTTGAACTCCTCACTGTCTGTCTGTTGTCCTCCCGCCTGCACCTGAACCTGTAGATGCTGAAGCACCATGTGAACTGTCCATCAGTGGACTCCCTAATGAACTGCTCTGCGGACTGCTCTGCATGCTGCCCGAAGCACCACCCCTCTGACTCTGTGAGCCACTGCTCACTGACGGACCTAACACCGTAATCAATGTACCTCCAAATCCTCCTAATCCCTTTCCACTGGATCCCTGCGACTGACTCAGCTGCTCCTGAGGGTCTGGCTGATCCAGATACTCTAACTCCCGTGACCTCCTGAAGGCCCTGTCCTCCTCGAACTTCACATCCCGCCTGACAACAACTCTCCTCTGTGCGAGAATATAAATTCGAAAGGCCTTCGAGGTCTCACTGTAGCCCACAAAGACACCCTTCTCTGCGGTGGGCTCTAGTTTGGTCCTCTTCTCCTTGGGTACGTAGGAGTATGCAATACAGCCAAAGATACGAAGATGACCAATATCAGGCTTCTTCCCAGAAAAAGCCTCCTCCGGAGTCACATGCCCCAAGGCACGATGCAGACTCCTGTTCTGCAAATATACAATAGCGTTGCAGGCCTCTGCCCACAAAAACAATGGCAACCCCTAATCAGGTAACATGGCTTTGGCAGCCCCTCCGATCGATCTATTCTTCCTCTCCATAACCCTGTTCTGCTGGGGTTTGTAAGGAACAGTGAACTCCCTCCAAATGCCTGCCTCCGCACAATAATCAACAAACTCTCCAAGGGTGTCCTCACCTCCATTGTCCGACCTCAAGGACTTGATCTTCCAACCTGTCTGTGTCCCCACAAGAGCTCTAAACTCCTGAAACCGCTTGAAGACCTCACTCTTGGTCTTCAAGAAATAAATCCAGGTCCTCCTAGAGTGATCATCAATGAATAAAACATAATACTCATATCCACTCAAGGAAACATGAGACATCCAACCGCTCACATCGAAATGAATCAAATCAAGTATCCCAGTTGCTCTGCTATCACTGCTGGGAAACGGGGATTTGGAAAACTTGCCCATCGCACATCCTCTACAAGTATCAAAGTGATCAATACTGAAATCTAGCACACCTGTAATGATCTCCCGCAACGTCCTCAAGGCTCCATGATACATGTGCCCCATCCTGCGGTGCCAAATCTCACACAGCTCTGAACTGCTAGCTCTGCTACCGGTACTACTGCTCAATGCCAAAAGGGGCTGAAATGCAAACTTGTACACTTTTGCATGGCATACACCAATCACTCTAACTGAATCAACTAGAGCGCCCCTGGGATATATCAGCACCTGTCCTCTCCTAAACAATATCTCATATCCTCTGTCCTCCAATGCTGAGACGGATATGAGGTTCTTCCTCATCCCTGGCACATATAGAACATCTGACACCTTCAAGGGAGGTTTGGGTTCCCTATCAAATGTCAGTGTCCCCACACCTCCTGCTCTAACAACGTTGTCATCTCCGAGTACTACCTCTATATCAGTGCCACTCTCTGAAAGCTCTGAGAAGTACTCACGAACTCCCGTCATATGACGTGAAGCCCCACTGTCAACATACCAGACACCTGAAGATGCTCCGCTTGTGGAGGGAAATGCACACTCCCTCTCAACCTCCATGGCAGGTGATCCTGCACTAATGCACTCACAAGCAATGAACCCAAACTCCCGGTCAAAGCGATCTGTAAAGTCCTCTACCTCTGCTGATGCTGCCATGTTATGGTTCTTCCCCTTCTTCTTCTTCTCCGGACACACAACTGCATAGTGTCCCATCTTCTGACAATTCCAACACTTCACCTTGGAATAGTCCTTTTGCGTGTTCCCCTGTTTACCTTTACCTTTGCCTTTGCCCCCACCATTGCTTGTGGAAGCTTGCTTCTTTCCCTTGCCTTTCTTGCCTCCTGCCAACAGTGCTACATCCTCATCCTGCTCAACTGGTTTGGCTGCCCCAAGCTGACTCTTTCTGATTTCTGTCTGTATGCAATCATCCTAGAACCTCTCCCAAGTGGGAAGGGTCTCACGTGCACAAACCCCATCAGCAAAGTTCAGCCATGAACAGGGGAGGCCATTCACTGCAATCCGCACCAACTCAGTGGGTGGAATGACCTCTCCAACTGCTGCCAACTCATCTCTCACATTAGTAATCTTTGTGAGATATCCAGCTACACTATCAGTCTTACCCATCTTAATGGTCTTCAGCTTCTCCCTTATGACCATTTCCCTGTTCTCATTGGTACTCTGGTAGAGATTGGTCAATGTTGTCCACATCTCATGAGTATTTCTCTTTCCTCTCACGTGAGGAATGCAATGGTCTTTGATTCTGTCTAGAATCAGTCTCTTACCCTTGTTATTCTTTTTATTATAAGCTGCCAACTGAACAGTATCAGTAGGCACATTAACAGGGTGTTGTGCGGTATGCACCATGACATCCCAAACTTCTGCCTCCTCAAAGATACTCTGCATTCTCTCCTTCCAAACACTGTAGTTACTATGCCCATCCAACCTATCCTCCACCCTCAAGCCCAAAGACATGCTTGTTGTCCTAAATAAGCAGAAAATAACACTGCTGTAGTAAAGATAAAATTTTCTGTGTGAAAAATCAGCTTGCTATAATTTCTGAGTGAAAAATCAACTAGCTGTAATTTTTCCTTCTTTTTGTCCCAAACTGCCTTTTCAGCAAAATAGCTTTGATACCATGTAGAACTTTCAGTTTCCCACCCCGGTTTTCAGTTTCATCTTATTTCTCCATATAGGTAAATGCCCATTCCCATAGCCTTACATTCAACAAGCTGAAAAATAAATATTTTCTGAAAACACAAATTCTGGAAATTTTCACAACGTTGGAAATTGTAGAAATAAAAATCAGCAAAATAAATCAGCCACACAGAACATTTAGACACGCTGATTTTTGGTCAAGATGACCCTGGAAATACCCCCTACAACTCTTGGGGCTAACCAGTTCGAAAGCTTCTCTTTTATTTTCTGAATATTGTTTTTCACTGTGAAACAGGAAAAACACAGAAAAAATTCCAGCAACCAAATTTACAGACTTATCTCGATTTCTGTGCTTGCACACCACCTCGGAAATTGTGCCAAATCAGCAACAACAAAAACAGAAAAATTACAGCATTTATAACAGCATTAAATGTTGTACGTCCACCTCGAGAAGCATGCCGAAACAGCTGTACTTGACTGTACAGACTATACGGATTTCGTATAGCAGCCTCTTCTCGAATTCCGTGCAAAAATCTGAAATGTAGTTATTGTCCTCTTCCTCGGTTTTTGTGCCAAAAATAACAGCAACCCTCTTCCTCAAAAAATGCGCCAGACTTTGCCCTCGAAATGTGTGCTTACTGCTGCTTCCCTCTTCCTCAATTTTTGTGCCTCCTCACTTGAAAACACTGCCTCTCTCTTGTTGTACGGATTTTCTACCTCGGTATTTGTGCCAATAAATGCTACTGTACCTTTGCTGAAATCTCCTCACTGTTGCCCTCCTTCTTCTCACTGTTCAGAAAATCTCCTTAGCTTTCTCTCCTCCTCTCTCAATTTGCTCATGAAAGAATGAATGACCTTTTTCCTCATTTTCCTCCTTTAACCTAACCCTAAGTGACTTTTGGGGAATCCCTAAATCCAATGGCTGAAATAGCTTTAGATCTAAGGCTGAGATTAAATGCTCATTTAAATCTCACTTTCTATTTTTTAATTCACCCCACTTTAATAAAGACCCACTTAGTCATTTATTTCCAAAGTCACTTTTCCTTTCTAATTTTACAATTACTTTATTAAAGTCACTTTAAAATTAGACTTTAGTAACTTTATCAGTTAAAGTCACTTTTAAATTAGATTTGATTTATAACTTCATAAAGTCACTTTAGGAGAAAAATTAAATTCTTTTGGACACTTTTCCCAAGGCCAAAGATCAAAGCCTTAGGGAACCACCTGTCCTCTGGTAACCAAATTTCAACATCTATCTTATGTGTCATACACTAAAACAGGACTAACAGCTGTAAGTCTTAGTGAAGGCCATGAAGAAGAATGTAGACACATGGTAAATGGATCCTCCCTAGTTGAGAGGGAGAAATAGACACGCATTTTTGTCTTCAATTGGAAGAAAGAATGGAGTATTTTGGGATTGGGTAATTATCTGGCATCCGATGCTCTATTGAGATGTATTAAGACATCCAATGAAAAGAGTAATCGTGAAAGGATGGATATTCTTTGAGAATTAAGAATAGTCCTATGAGGTCATACTCGGTGAACACCTGGGTGGAGTATGCACCTTGGAGACAATGACGATGGTGTCTATAGTCATTGGTCTCACCAGCATTGTAGCTCAAGATCTCGTGAAGAGATGGAGCTGTTAGTCAAGGCCTTGCTATGTGACAATGTTGGATAATATGATGCTATAACTGATAGATAACCAATCAAATTCTTCTTATGAGATTCTTCAGATTGAAAGTGGCTATGTACCATTATGAATACCTCCCTAGTTAAGAGGGAGTGTTGAAAAGTGTAACTAGGATCGGTCTTCATAATGATTATGTAATTATGAATTTATGAATGAAGAAGACAAAGTTAATAAAATGTATTTTGTATATGCTTGTTTCATGGGTTTCATGAGCAAGAAGTTTTTATTATAGGTCAAAGACTTCTTCTTGATGTCTTTTAGGGATTTGCCATCTTGTCATAATAGAGTCATCATGTTACACACGTAAAAGAACAAATATTGATGTAAAAGTATGCCTCAAAGACCTTGTCATCATGCTGGAAGAAGTCGGCTTAAAGATGCTGGAGAAAACCTTTTGGAACGTCAGCTCAAAATAGACATAACTATTCACTGTCAAGTCGGCTTACTACAGGGACAGTCAACTATATTTACCCCACTGGACTGCACAGAAAAGACACAGAAGCAAGCTCGAATATTTCTGAGTTTTTCGGACTAAATTGCAGGAAGTAAATTCGTATAAGGTTTTGTGATGAAGTGCAGATTTAAGGTCTGTCATAGGTGCGTATTCCAGCGAGTTAAGGGTCTGCAGTTGGTGCAAAAGAAGAGGCTGAACAACGAAACAGAAAGGAGGAATACTCATCTCTGTTTTGGGTATATTCTTCTCTCATGACTTAGGAGTACCAAGGATATCTACTGCGAGGAAAAGAGAATACATCTGCGTGGAGAAAAAGGCTACAAGAGTGTGAAGGAAGAAACAGATCTGTGAAGTAGAAAAATCTCTATGGTTTGGTCTTACGTCTGCACCTATACCTCATGTATTTCAGTGAAACCAAGGGTTACTACAGCAAAGGAACAAGTTCGGTCTTGGGCTGAAATGGAGATATAAAGGTGTTGGAAGAGGGCCGAAGAAAAAGGCTGAAGAAGAGGTCTCTAGAAGGCTGAAGCTAGGATCGAAGAAGAAGCCGAGGTCAGATCAAAGGAAGAACGAAAGGAACCACATCATTTAAGGGCTAGAAACTGAGCTTTCTAAGGCTGGTGCAGAATGGTGCAGAACAGTGCAGAAAAGAAAGAAGCTACACTAGGAGCCAAAAAGGGGAGCAGTGACAAGGCCTTGGAGGCATACATAGGTCAAGGGTTTGTGTCATGGTCATGGTACTTGTCAACTGAAAGTCTATAAGAAGAATTACTTGCGGGTTTTCCTCTCCAAGAGGGAGAGGTTTTGGCCCTGGCTTGAAGAGCCAAAATCTTGTGTCTTTTGTATTTTGATAATTGACTTGATGAAAGACCTAATAAGCTAATGAAGAGAAGATCTAAGTAAGAGAAATGAGTTCATAGGTAATTATCATGTAAAGAATTGAATTAATCTACGCCCTATCAAATTCTCAACATAAATGAGGCCATGTTGACATCCTGTTAGGGCCCACGAAATGCCATCTCAGCAAGTCGAGTTCCCTGACAGACTGAAGCTGCGAGTTATTAGTTTGAAGAGGGAGTTTCTGTGGTGATTTCCTACAGAATTGTGGGGGACAATTCTGCCACATAAGACAGAGCATGTCCCTAACCTTGTCATGCGCGCACTCCAAAAGAAATATGCATCACAGTTATGTATCTTTTGGCAAATTTTTAGTGGGGGACAGCACTGCCACTTGTTTCAGAGCTTGTACCCCACTCAACTCACACGTTGGCACTAACAAACAGTTAAAAGATAGTACTCAGCACTACCAGCCAACCAAAAGGATCATACGTAGGCAGTTTGAAGAAGATATACGCAGCAGCCTTTCCACTTGTCATTTGGTGGTTTCTTGAAAGGTTTAAACAGCAAATTTGTGGGAGACTTGTCTCCCCTCCACTCCAATTCTATTCACACTTGGTTGCAGTCTAATACAGTGAGGAAGATACGCACAGATCAGAGAAGGAACACACTACCAGCCAAGAAGATTAACACAACAGTCGATATGCCACTTAGCAATTTCAAAATTACCTTGGGATTGACACCCATTGCCACTTGTTGCATTGAATTTTATTGGGATCTTCTCCCATTATTGTATAACTCAACCATTGGTGCTCTCATTTGCCCATGGTTGGAAGCATAGTGCTTGGTCAAACTTTTCTCATTTGTACTGTCATTAGTTCATTAATAATATCAAAATTTTGGAGGTCAATTCACTTGGGTTGTGGACTTGTGCTTAGCTTTTGGAGGTAACATTTGTATTTCTCCAATGGTTTTTGTTGCTTATATGTATGTTGTTTAGTTACTTGCAAGCTATTTGATTTGGTATCCTAGCCAATAGGGACACTGTTGCTCAAAGGAGAGGAGTCCAATTATTTGGATCTCCTCTTTGACATTTGCTCATATCGTAGGCTTGGCTTAGGGTTATGTGTTCTTGGTTGAACAATTACCCCATCACTGCTATCATATGAGCAAAGTCTCAAGGGTTTACTAATCAATGTTTTCCAAGTGTGTGGTTTAGTTTTGCAAGTCACCTTACATTATTGAAGGTGGTGAAGTTTTCGGCTAAACCATCCATCTCCAAGAAGGCTAAGGAGCCTCAATCCAAAGTTGATAAAGGCCATCCAAGCTTTCCAGAAGATCAACCAAAGAGGGCTTTACACCCAAGATTTGCTTCTCTACATCATCAAATTTCAAATTTATTTCTTGGTTACTTGTTTTGGTCCATCATTGAATATCAAATCGTTAGGCTTAACATTAGACCACTGTCCCAATAGTGGTCAATATTGCTCTAAGAGGAACAAGCTTGCTTGTTCCCTTTGAGCAAAAGTTAAAATAATTTTTAATCTACCTAAGTCTACTTGTGTTCTTTTGGTTTGATGCTCCTATTTTTTGGTGTTCCCAATTAACTAACTAATAGACTAACGTTCTGCTGTCTCGTGGCAGAGTGTAAAGGTTGCCCACTGATTTTAAAAGGCTGATCATTTGCACTATTCATCAAATTGGTATACTGTCCCTTTTTGCAGACCTGCTGGGGCAGTGTTTGTTTAAGGACTGTCTTTTAGGCAGATCTTGACTGCTTTTCAAGGCAGAATTTCAGTCCATCCTTGGGCAGACTTCAAGCCTAAGTTGCACTGAAACGGAAACAGGAACGGGTACGGATACGGGGTTTGAAACGGATATGGCAAATTTTCAAAAAATCTGGATACGATACGGCAGGAAACGCCACGTCATATATATATATATATATATCAAATTTACATTGCCATTCATGATTCATATTTGAAGTTTGAGAATCTAGATTATATCTAAATAGTAAAAATGCATAATGATTAATCATTAATCATTTATCATCAATGATCATCATGATATCATCTAGATTCTATCATCTATCATCTATTCATCAATTATCATATATGAATTATGATTTATGATTTATCATCTATCATCATCATCAATTCAGCATATGCCATAAAGTTATTCATCTATCTATCATCATCAATTCAGGAATCAGCATAAAGTTATAATCTATAAATTGAAAATTCAATGATTCATAAATGATGATTCATGAATCATGATTCAAGTTCAACATATCATAAAGTTTTTGTTTCTAATTTCAATCATCAACATAAATATCATTTACATATCATCAAATATGTCATCAACTTCCACATCATCTCCAGAAGTGGGAACATTGCTGCCATGTTCACTTGAAGATCCACCTATCGATGACTCCACATCAAACAAAGTCATATGAGACCTAGCATTCACTGTCATATCCAAGTCAGACAACTCTGGTTCCACATCCCATAATTTGGCGGCCCCAAATTTGTATTCATCCTTTTGTGTGACAGAAGAAGAAGGTTTGAATGAACATACACTAGTTCCTCAGCCTTCTTTGAAGCCAATCTGTTTCGCTTCACTGAATGGATGAAGCCATATGTACTCCAGTTCCTTTCTGCTGAAGAGAAACTAGCAACCTGTGACAAAATCCTGATGGCCAAATTTTGTATATGTGAAAGTTCCCCACCATAGTAGTTCCACCAGTCAATTGGACTCATTGCCCTCTTGTCCTGCATACAATCAATATCAGAGCCCCAACCCTCTGATCCCACGAAATGAGCAAACTCTGAATGAATCCGATGCCCAATTTCAGGATCTATAAAAAGTTTTCTAAAAGCCTTTTTAAATCCTTGTGAGACTTCTGGGTCTTTGCTTGGTGCAGTTCTTTCTGGATCACTTAGCAACTCTGCAGCATAATATTTTGGATTCACTGCATAGGCCAAAAGGTGCAATGGCGTGGTCATCTTGTTCCACCTTTTGGTCAATATATCTTTTACTTTTCTGTAAAAGATTTCATCTGGGTCATTCTCCTTGGCATTTATAACCATTCTTATCTTCTCTATCATGGAATCAATGCCTTCATACACCTCTCCCAAATTAGGCATATCTGTGTCAAACATACGGAGCAAATCCACTATTGGTTTAGTAAATGCCAAAAGGTACTCAACCTTATCCCACCATTCATCATCAACAACCAATTTTTTGACTATTTGTGCTCTATCAGATTGGGACTGCCTCCATTGATTCCAAAGAGAACTGCATACCATTGATTGTAATGCACCTTTCACTTGCATAAGCCTTGTTAAGACTATGATGTGAGAGGCAAATCGAGTCTCGACAACCTGCAAGTGCCAAATTTCCAATGTTTCAGTAAATTAAAAAATAAAATCATCAAATTAATCTTGATTGAAAACTATTATTTGATTAATGTTTAGGTACCTTAAGGAGCTCCAACTTTGCAAATTCTCTGTAGATGCCTTGGGACATGTGGTGGTTTGTGATGAATGCCTGAATTTCTTTTGTCTCTTCAAAAATAACACGAATCCACTCGATTTGCTTCCCCATCTTGTTCAACATGAGGTTCAATGAATGTACAGCACAAGGGGTCCAAAAGATGTGCTGATATTTGCCTTCAATAATTAGGCCTGCTGCTCTACACACCGTTGCATTGTCAGTTATTACCTGGACAACATTTTTTGGCCCCACCAATTCAATTGCTTCAATCAAGATGTCAGCAATGAATTGAGAATCTTTCATCTGCCCCTCACAATCCACTGCCTTCAAAAACATTGCCCTCTTTGAGCTCTGAGCAATCACATTGATCAAAGGCCTATTCCTTTGATCTTTCCATCCATCAGAAATGATGAACACCCCTGAAATGCGCCATGAATTACGAATGGGGCTTAATTTGGACTCCAAATCCAACTTTTCAGCACTCAACATTGTAGTGCGAACCTTCTCATATCCAGGGCTCTTGAACCCTTTTGGGGTTTCATTCACTGCTTTTATCATCTTTGCCCAGTAAGGAGACCGCACAAGGTTAAAAGGAAGGCCATTTGCATAAATGCATTGACCAATTGCTGCATTTGCAATCTCTCGAGCATCATTATTAAAACTCTTTTCAAGTGGTCCCAAATTAGATCGCTTGTTTGAACCAACAATTCCTGTTCCATGAAAATGAAGTGGAGGCTTTGATGAAGATGCTCCCAACCTTGTAGAAATTGCCTCATTTGATTTAGCATCTGCCTCGTCTTGTTCTTTATGATATTTTGCAATTTTTGTTTTGCTTAAACCACTTCCATCTGTCCCATTCTCTTTAGGTGGGCCGCTACAGATTCGAATCCCATTGCCTCTTAACCCAAGTAAATGTGCTTTGACCCGTGTGTATGATCCCCTAAACTCCTTTTTACATTCACTACAAACCCATACAGTTGAACCACCTCCTTGGATCTTCCCAACAATGGTTACATATTTCCAAAGTGGTGACTTTGGATCAAATTTAAGGGAAGATTCACTTTCATTCTCCATTGTCTGTACATCAAGAATCACTGAACCTGAAGATGCCATTGATGATGATATTAATCTGCAAAATAAAAATAAAAAACAATGGGTCACATTAACATACATGATGATGACGTATTCGACATATTTGAAAGTGAGATAATTATAGCTAGAAATTCACGAATTAAGAGTCAACGCTGTCCCTAATTTCCTTAACACAGCCTTCTAAGTTCAAGCCTTCAAGCCATCATTTCCACTTCAATTTGGTCAAATATTCAACTTCTAACTTCTAACTTCTAATTTCTGGCCCCTGGGTTATTATTTCAGTAATTTGGGCACTGTTTATTTTAAATTTTTCTTCTTTTGTTTAAACTTTATCCTCCTAGCTCCATTTAGTGGCACAAGTTACAGCCATCTCCCTTTGAAATCCTTATATTTGAATTTTGTTTATTCAGGGAAAAATATTTATTAAGGATAAACTAAACAATGAAGATAAATAATATATAAAAATGTGAACTGTATACCAGCCCTCAAAATCCTGTAGGCTGTTACTAGTTAGTAGTTACTAAACTGAATAATAAATATTTGGGTTGAAACACCAGTTTAAACTTTAAAGTTCTGCTAGCAGCCAAGCATACCAAGTGCCATAAATGATCATTGATAATATATTATATAACTTTCTGCTGTATATTTTCATTAATGTTGAGAACTATGAATACATTACTAACTGCCCAGAATACCTCTGTCCATGATTTTATTGAAAATCTGAACTTGAATAAATTATCAGTGGCCATTTGAAGTCGGTTCTTTCACAAAAATTCACTATGTATGTGTGCCATAGACATATTTCACCTATAGCAAAGTGTTTGTGATTTGTTTGACGAAAGTTCTCACTGAGAACATAGCAAAAAATTTGGAAATTTAAGATGGTTGTCAGGCGCTGTTGGTTGTTAGCTGAAGAAAAGACCACAAACAGTCTTTCTTTTAGCATCATTAAATTACTTTGGAATCTAGATGCAAAAAAGGTAGAGTACGTAAACTTATATTAATATAAGCAACTAGCCCTAGGACAAGCAGGCATGTTCATTTCGCCAACAGGGAGTATGCTATGGTGGGATAAGGACATCGACTACAGAACTGAACTGCATAATGTTGGAAAGGAAGTATAAACAATTTCTTGACAGGCTAGTCATTAACTGTGTCAAATCCACGTTAAGAAAATGTGATGTCGACAAAGGTCTCTTCAAAATTCAAATTACAAAGTGGCATTCATGTTAAGACTAGAGGTTTAAACTTTATCGTTTATGAAAAGAACCTGAGCACTTGCGGCTGGCAGCTGCTCTTCCTCTTGCTCGGACGACGGAACTCTGTTGCTCTCTTACTCGGACGACGGAACTCTGTTGCTCTTTGCGGCGGAGGATAAGAATCTAAAAACGAAAACTTCACTTAATCTCTTACAGTCGTGTCTCACAATCTCACTCGGGAGTCGGAACTCTGTTGCTCTTTGCGGGTTGTTGCTCTTTGCAAGTTTGCGGCGGAGGATAAGAAGTTAAAAACGAACTTCACTATACAAATTACAAATTCAACGATAATGTTTGCGGCGAAAAAGACGATTAGGGTAAAAACGTTTCTAAAAATCGTGATACGTTTCAGATTTTGTCAAATACGTTTCAGATTTTGTAAAATACGTTTCAGATTTTCAAATACGTTTTCAAATTTTTAAAAAATACGTATCCAACTTTTAAAACGGGACGGAAACGGGAATTTTCGGGAAAAAAACGTATCCAAAATTTCGGAAATGGGGCAGATACGGATCCAAGGTGTTTCCAAGGTGTTTCGTACAAGTTTTTGTTTCAGAAACAGGGATCCGAGTTTCCGAGGGCCAGCCTAGGCGTTTCCGGCGACTTAGCTTCAAGCGCCTTTTCAAAGCAGATTTTTCGGCCACCCTTTAATCAGAAGAAAACAACCTTTGGGACTGCCCTTTTGGGAAGAATTTACCTTGTTTCAAAAATTAATTTTTTGCAGCATGTGGGCAGACTTTAAGTCCCTTTAGACAGAGTTTTGAGGCTGCCTCTTGAGGCAGACTTCACTGTGTTTAAGGCTGAACTTCGCATTACCTTTTGGGGAAAACTTCACTGTTTTTCAAGGGAGAATTTTATTGGCACATTCCCCAAGCAAGGGCAACATCTGAACCTTATTTTGTGAATCCAAACAAGCAACCCAAAAGGCCATTGAAATTCCATTGTAACATCAAATTTCTTTGAATTATGATCACTCATTTGAGATCTTTTCAAGGAGGTTTCTTTGGGACATTTTTGTAATACGCTCTTATTTGTTAT
The DNA here is from genome assembly GCA_034641835.2 of Pinus albicaulis. NCBI lineage: Eukaryota > Viridiplantae > Streptophyta > Pinopsida > Pinales > Pinaceae > Pinus > Pinus albicaulis. Next base: position 8,043,111 of record CM076582.1, on the reverse strand, counting down.
AAGGAAGTTGTTAAAACAAAATCTAGCAGGCCTTGAAGAGGGAAACCCTCCAATAAAAAGAGTTAGACTAAGCGCTAACAATGGGGCAATGGCCCACTGTCACCACAATCAATGTCCCCTGCTCTTTACAGACTTTCACCAAGGGGAGAAGTCTCGATAGTATGATAATCAACTTTAAATAATGTTCTAGGGTTTATGGTGCTATGTGATGAGGTAGGACCTCTCAAGGCAAACTTAAGGTAATGAAATGATGCTTCTAAAGGTACTTCTCTCCCACTAAGAGACCTGGAAAAGACTTGCGCAAGACGTAGGGTTTTATAGGTAATAGTGGATAGAGGCACACCCAAGAACAAGGCAGGGATGAGAAAGGGCTTCTTATGATTTACTTCACCAAGTACTAGGCTCATACAACCCTCAAAGAAGTCACCAAGTTGAAGCAATACCATGCTAGGGTTTCCCTCTTAGGGTACACCTAGGGCAAGAGATTTTATGGATGAAAGCCAACTGGATGCCCAACAAACTTTGAGGTCAAGAAGATAAGACCTTAGTCTTGGTGTCTAGGCTCTTGGAATTCACCAAATCACTCTGTAGTGCAATTCGCTCTATGCCCTAGCCTAGCTGTCCTACTTTAGAGGACCCAATTTTAGAAAAGGAAATTTATGGAGAGAAATTGAGATTGATCACCAAAGGCTTGGACTAGTGTCTTGTCCTTTGGGCATATAGAGTCCTAGATGCTTTAGATTGGCCAAAATTGTCTTTAAGGAGGTCAAGAATTGATGCCCTAGGTATCAACCCTCAACAATTACCCACTCAGGAATTATAGAGTTTTATGGAGAAAATCAATTTTTCACCACTAGGAACATTCATCACATGTCATGACATAAATAATATAAGCAATTATCAACCAAATAGCTTTCAAAATTTATCTTTACAAAATTAGGGCACAATGTAGCATTAATCTAGTTGCAACAATTCCATACATTAGACATATTTCGAAAGCAAAATTTCAACAAAAGGCACTTACAAAATGACATGTAATATATCCATCCATAATCCAAGAGACAGCTCGAAAAGAAGATCAAAAATCAGCTCCAAATATCGAAATGCATCCAAGATACTCCAATAGCCAATACAAGAACAAGTGTGAATTAGCCTAAGAGGACAAATTTCCCAAGTGATGATCCTCCAATCCAAATGAAATGATCTTCTATTTATATGTGTTCTACTAAGTCGAATTATGCCTACAACCACCTCAACATTATAAAAAATGGGCAAGAAACATCCCTTGGTCACAAGCCGACCAAATAGCTATACAAAAAATTGAATTAGCCTCCAAGTGTAAGTTGAAATGATGACGTCATGTTGATGTATGGACATTGGAAGGCAACGTTTAGTCCTCTTCATGCCAAAATGTGTGAGAGGACTCCATAAATCTTGAACTAGGGCATGGCCCCTAACTCTCCGTGTAAGTCATCATGTGGGCCCCAATTTTGTGTCTAGGGCACAAACACTGGTCTCATGGATCTCCTGGAGGAAGAATAGCCTGTAATGCTCCAATGTTGAGGGCTCTGACAATGGCGCTTGCCCTCCCGTGTCTCAAGGGATGAGACAAACCTTCTTTGGGCCTTGGATCAGCTACCACATCACGTGGTAAATGCTAGGCCGATTGGAGCACACTAGTCCAAGTGCATCATCTCATGAATAATGTGGGGCAATGAGCAAACTTCCAGAGATGTTGAAGGTGCCCATGGTGTGAAATGATACTATGCACATGATGGGAGTCCCATGGCTCTCAACGCTTCACCCTAGGGTGTCAACATGATTCTATTGTGGACTTGGGCCCCAATTGAGTTGCCCAACCCATGATGAAACCAGATGTCAATCACATATAATGTCAAGTGTTGCATCCTCACAATCAATTACAATAATTCATTAGTGCATCTAAGTGAACCAAACTTGTTAATCAAGGTTAAATTGAAAATTCATATGGGGCTTCCCTTCCAAATTTGGGGCTTTGATCTTGTAATAGTGTTACCCCCTAGGTAGGAGTGGTTAACAAACAATCTTATTAGGTGTTCCCAACCCCTAAGGGGAAAGACAAGTCCCTGGTACATCTTTCAATTTATAGGTGGCATGTGAATGATGATGGACGGAGACACGAGGGTCCCAAGGCCAAATGCCATGGGTGAAAAGATGTCAATGATGAGGGAAGTCCACATATTGGGTATATAGATGTAGGAGGGAGCAATCGTGGATGCATGAGTTACCCCAGCCTTTGTTTTTCCACCCCTCTTTATTTTCCTTTTGCCTTTTCTTGATTTTTTTTTTTTTGTATTACTGCTCGAGGCTCCAGGAAATGAGAGCATGTTGTGAATGATATGAAGCAATTATTTGTAGAAATTTGATAACCCAACCCCAGTTTTCAGTTTCTCCTTATTTCTCCCATAAAGTTAAATGTCCATTTCCATAGCCATACATTCAACAAGCTGGAAAAATAAATATTTTCTAAAAACACTAATTCTGGAAATTTCACAATGCTGAAATGCAGAAATAAAAACTCAGAAAAATAAATCAGCCACACACAGAATTTTGACATGCTGATTTTTTGTCAACTTGACCTTGGAAAAACCCCCTACAACTCTTGGGGAAAACCAGTTCGAAAGCTCTTCTTTTATTTCTGATAAATAAGCTTTTACAGAGTGTTGACACCTAATCCTATGGATGGGTGTGCATTTGTATTTTTGTATATTATTTAATATTAGGAAATAAGGAAGGCCAAGAGTCATTGGGAGATGAATCCCAATAGCCTCACCTCCCATCTATAAAAGCATGTACATTCTTCAGCTAATACACATTCTGATTTTGAGGAGTTACCTCCTGGTTTGACATGGTATTAGAGCCAGCCCCACTATTGGCATTTCTGCCCTGTGGTGTAACTCCCTCTCCTTTGCTCAGTCAATTTTATTAATAGTTTTTGCTGCTCATTAATTGCTAGACTGTTATTCTGCATTTTTTTTCTCTATTTAACCCTGACATTTGCAGCTCCAGCTCCTGCAGCTCCTGAAGACTGCAGGCTCCTCTGTCAATCTGCAAATTGCAGGCTCTGTCATTCTGCAAGATTCCATTTCAAAAAAAAATTTGTAACGGCCCTTTGGGCCTCCTCCACTCTCCCAACGCCTTACCTACCCAACGCCTCTCCACACTCCGCCCTCACTGCTACATTCTCCATACAGCGCTTTGCATTTCCCTATCGACTTCTCCTCTCCCTCAACTCTACGCCCTCTCCCTCACATCTACTCCCACGCACTGTCATTACATAACTCTGCGCTACCGCCTCCCCTACTTGCATTACGCCCTCCTCCTGCGCATATATACCTGTGAGATATCACATTTACTCCCCTCATAATATCGACAGCGCCCCTCCTTTGTATATATCGCTGTCATATAATTCCAATGTAGTCTGCACACTATATATATATAGTTCCCCCACGGTTCAACTGTAACACGCTGTTTTAAACTCCATTACAGTTACCGCCCTTTGTCCACTATTCGTTGTGCAATTCATAACTCCCTCCACCAGCGCTGCCTGTCATATATTTCAACGCTGCATATCCACGCTATTCCGAGGCGGTATTCCCAGCGCTGTCATTTCTCCGTGGCCAGTCGGCCCAACTGTTATACGCTCCATTCATTTTATAACATCGCCCTTTATTCATTACCACCGTTTTAATACGTTGTCACTTATACAGCATGTTACTTAACACAGCGTTGTCACTTAACACAGCGTTGTCATTCGTAACATAACACGCTCATTTGTAATACGCTGCCCCCTATGTTTAATATGCTCTCATGGTAACATATGCGCTCTGTCCCCTGTTCCAATACATAACACGCTGCTTATAAAAACCACCCGCCTGCATATGATAACACCGCCCCACACCATTCGCTGTCTGCGCCATTTTAAAACGCTGTCTGCACTATTAATACCAAACAGTGTTGTATATACCGCCCTTTCAACTTTGTAATACCGTTCCATATCATATTACGCTCAGTCCGCCATTCATTCCGCGCAGTCAACATACAATACCGCCTTCTCCTCATACATTATACCGCTCATTATTGTATGTCCATTTCCGCCCTTTCAACTGTCATTACCACCACACGTTGCTATACGTTGCTATCTTTGTCATATAAGTTGGAGTTCTGTCCGCCCCTCCACCTTTAATACAGCGCTGTCACCTTATTCACAATACCGCCCTCCCATATTCATTACGCCCTTTCCAATTCCTTTATACCACTCATTATACAATACCACTATTTCGCCTTTTAATACCATACACCCATACTGCCCATACGCCCCATTCACCTTCATAATTCCATACCCCCCCCAACCATTCCATATCGACCCCCATACAAATTTTTTCTCCAAACAAAACAAAAAAAATTACATATATTTTTTTTTTGGTGCAGAATTCAGTGTTTTTTAGCAAAGAGCTTGTGTTTTTTAAATTCAGTCTTTTAGCAAAAAGACTTTCTTTCCTTTTAAACTGAGTACATTTTCCAGCAAAGATTTTTTTTGTTTTCTCTCCTTCAAGAGAAATTTTCCAGCAAAGTTTTTTTCTCTCCTCCTTCAAAAGAAGATGATAGTCCCTACATCTTCTAAAGAGGCTGCCTACTTGGCACAGAGAGAAAAGAGACATGCTTCAGGTCCATCCAGAGGAAGAGAAGGCAGAAGACGAAGAAGAAACTTCAGAAAGTGGTATATCCCAAGTTTCAAATAAAACAATCAAGACAGGGTAAAACTCAAGACATCAATAAAGTAAAACGTAATTAGTCCTACTCTGTTTCTCCTGTTTGTTATTCAACAATGGAACAAAACGAAACCAAGTTTGGATGTCTTTCTGAGCTCATGGAGAGATGATTGGTTGCTAGATTCAGGAGCAACATGTGACATGACATTTAGAAAATATTTTTTTGAAGAATTCACCGACAAAGTTGATGGAGCAGTATATTTCGCAGATAAATCCAAACTCAAGCCATCAGGGCTTGGCACAGTCAGGCTTAAACTGCCTGGTCTTCCTGATCATATCCTACATGAGGTTCTATACCTCCCGGAGTTGAAGAGAAACTTGCTGTCCCTGGTCGAAATCCGGCAGCAAGGACACTCAATTCACTTGTTTGATGGCAAGGCAGAGGTCAGAAAAGCATCAGATCACTCCCTTGTCATGGAGGGAATAGAAGAAGGGAGACTCTTGAAGCTGAAAGGTTCATCTGCTCATGCTCAAAACTTTGCATTCAGTTCACATCATGATGAAGGTACATTTCCATCAAGTCTTTTATGGCATGCTAGATTTTGACACTTAAACTATGACAGCCTTCGTTTGTTGAAGAAAAATGGTGTTGATGGACTGCCTACAATTCCTAGAAAACCTAAGGAATGTGATGCTTGTATTCTAGGAAAGCATAGCAAATAGCCATTTCATGATTCACACTCAAGAGCACATAGGAAACTTGAACTTGTTCATTCAGATTTATGTGGCCCTATGCCTATTGCTTCTGCAAATGGAAACAAATACATGATGACATTTATCGATGACTACACCAGAATGTGTTGGATTTACTTACTGAAGAATAAGTCTGATGCTTTTCAAACTTTCAAGAATTTTCATGCATGGATTGAAAATGATGCACAAACACATATTGGCTCTCTACGTATTGATAATGGAAAAGAATACACTTCAAACGAATTTGAAAATTATCTTCATCAACATGGAATCAAACATCAAACAACTGTGCCATATAATCCACAACAGAACGATGTAGCTGAAAGAATGAACAGAACTATTTTAAATATGGTCCGCTCCATGTTATTTTTCAAGAATGTAAAATTGATGTTTTGGGCTGATGCAGTTCTATGTGCTGTTTACATAAAGAATAGGTGTCCTTCAAGTTCAATTAGAAACAAAACTCCTTTTGAAATGTGGCATGGCCACATGCCTTCAGTAAAGCATTTCAGGGTCTTTGGGTCCACCAGTTATGCCTTGATACCCAAGGGTCAAAGGAACAAACTTGGTGCTAGAAGCAGAAAATGTATGTTCTTGGGGTACTCCAATACCTCCAAAGGATATCGTCTCTATGATGAAACAAATAAGAAGTTTGTGATAGCAAGAGATGTTATATTTCTTGAATCTTCCAAGAGTGACAAGGTTGTTGAGCGGCAACTTGATCGCCTGGACAGATTCACACATGCAAAGTCTTTCCAAGAATTTGATAATGTGATTCCACACCTTGAAGGGGGGATTCCGATATTGAATCAAACTGTGGAATCATATCCCGAAGCACTCTCTCCCCCACATGAAGAAACAACCACGGATGACACATTGGATGATGTGATTGACAGAATTGGGAGATTGAATCTTGAATCAATCCCAACTCAGTCAAATGACCAGCCTGGGCCATCTCAGAAAGGTCCTCCCAAATGGCTGACAAAGACACTGGAGAATGTTCATCCTGATGAGGTTGGAAAAACAAGAACAAGAAGTTCCACTCAACAAATCGAAGGTGATGTAGATAATTATGATTCCCCTGTTGATATGGATATTGCTTATAACTGTGAATTGAGTTTGTCTACAGATCATGAGCCAACTTCCTTCAAAGAAGCCGCTTCTCATGATGAATGGAAAGAAGCGATGCAGAAGGAGTATGATGCCTTGATAAAGAATGGCACTTGGAAGCTGGTTGATCCGCCTTTGGGAACAAAACCAATTGGCCGTAAGTGGGTCTACAAGAACAAGTACAAAGCAGACGGCTCACTTGACAAGCACAAGGCTAGGCTTGTGGCAAAAGGATTCGCACAGAAAGAAGGAGTTGATTATGAAGAAACTTTTGCTCCCACAGCAAAATGGACCACCATCCGGACTCTCTTTGCCTTAGCAGCTCAGAATGGATGGAAAGTCCATCAGATGGATGTAAAAACAGCCTTCTTGAATGGAGATCTAAAGGAGAAAGTTTATATGTCCCAGCTAGAAGGATTTGTGATAAAGGGTCAAGAACACAAAGTTTGCAAACTTGTAAAATCCTTGTATGGCCTCAACCAAGCACCACGAGCCTGGTATGAGAAATTGACCGAGCATCTTCTGAAACTTGATTTCAAACATTTTGATCTTGATGATGCAACTTTGTTTGTTAAGAAAGTTGGAAAAACAGTTGTATATCTTGTGGTATATGTAGATGATCTTTTGATAACAAGAAACAATGAGAGCTATATTGCATCCATGAAGAAAGAGTTGAAGAAAGGTTTTGAAATGACTGATTTGGGTCATGTTCATTACTATTTGGGTATTGAAGTAATTCAACATCCTAAATTCATAGTTCTTTCTCAAAAGAAGTACATTGGAGATCTCTTGAACAAGTTTGGCATGGATGACTGTAATCCCTTAAGCACTCCAATGGAACAAAACTTGAAGCTCACATCTATTGAAGGGAAGGAATTTGAGGATGCAACTAAGTATAGACAGCTTGTAGGAAGTCTTATCTACCTGACCACCACCAGACCTGACATTTCATTTGCTGTTGGAATCCTCTCAAGGTTTATGCAAAAACCTTGTGAAGGACATTGGTCTGCTGCAAAAAGAGTGTTAAGGTACTTGAAGGGGACTCAAGACTTTGGACTCAAATACACACAGGTAGGCGACTTCAGCTTGATCGGATATTCTGATTCAGACTTTGATGGCGACAAAGAAACAGGGGTGTCTACTATAGGTTACACCATGAGTCTTGGATCGGGAGCTGTCTCATGGAGATCACGCAAACAGTCAGTTCCAGCAGATTCCACGACCGAGGCAGAATATGTGGCAGCAGCTGAAGCAACAAAGGAAATTGTGTGGCTCCGGAAAATCCTGGAAGATTTGCAGATGAAACAAATGTATTCCACTCCACTCATGATCGACAACACTTTTGCAATAAAGTTGGCCAAGAACCCAAAGTTCCATGATCGAACAAAGCACATCCATGACGCACGATGTTTGATTGCACTGATGGATGGAGTTCTCCCTAGTTGAGAGGGAGTGTTAAATTTGGACAACTAGGTCCAAACTCCATGTTATGATGCTCAGATTAAGAGGCTAATATTTTTGTTGGATTCCTCTTTCGGAGAGGTGTAAAATCCATATATAATATATCTTAATCCGATGAGCAGAACATTTATTTAGAATTTATTATTCTTAATAAATTATATGTGCAGGTCGGCCTTAAGGTTTCACACCCCCAGCAGATGTGTCACACGCCCCAAATGATGGATATAAATACAGGCAAAGTTGGAGAGCATTTCATCACAACACAACTCACATCTTCTTCTCTCATCTGAGATAGTACGAGCTCCTTGGAGGACGAATTCAGCCCACACGTGTGAAGGAGAAGAAGGACGAATTTCTGTATGGCTGCGCTGAAGGACGAGTTGTTGCAGCTAGGGTTTTGCAGAAGGTTTGACCAGCGTTGACTTTGGTCAACACATGGTCCAATTGGGCTGAAATTTGGTGAGAAGTTCGATTTTGGAAGGCCGTACTGTTTGGCACAGAAATCGAGGTCAAAGGGTTGACCAATCTGCTGCTGCGTTGACTTTTAGCTTGCTGCCCTGCGTTGACTTTTTGGGAGTTGACTTGGGTTGACTCGTTTGCTGATTGGAGGACTGTTGTGACACATTCTGGGTTGGCTGACCAAGGAGACTTTGCTGGTTGAAGCATCCTGTTGACCGCCATAACGCACCACCACATTTTCCTGTTTCTGATTTGTCTTCTGTAAGATCCACTCATATGTTCTATCTGCATTTTACTCAACTATTTGTATGATTGCTGTGAGAAAAGTAAAGTTGCTCCAAGCATAGAACATCTACAAAAATTTACAAGACCTCACTCTTGGTCTTCAAGAAATAAATCCAGGTCCTCCTGGAGTGATCATCAATTAATAAAACATAATACTCATATCCACTCAAGGAAACATGAGACATCCGACCGCTCACGTCGGAATGAATCAAATCAAGCATCCCAGTCGCTCTGCTATCACTGCTGGGAAAAGGGGATTTGGAAAACTTGCCCATCGCACATCCTCTTCATGTATCAAAGTGATCAATACTGAAATCTGCCACCCCCGTAGTGATCTCCCGCAATGTCCTCAAGGCTCCATGATACATGTGCCCCATCCTGCGATGCCAAATCTCACACAGCTCTGAACTGCTAGCTCTGCTGCTGGTACTTGTTGGAGTTAAACAACGAAAACAATAAATAATTTACCCAGAGAAATAAACATAAAAGGCCAGCAACAAATCATTAACATGAACACAAATGTTTAACCGGGAAAAACCCCAAACTCTGGGGAAAACCCATCCTAATGAAATTTCATTAGCATTGGCCAAAACCCTAGCCAATCCGGCCAAGTGAGCCTTCACCGCTCACCTCCAAGCCTACATTACAATGAAGTCTTCCCAGCCTTTTATAGGCTCCATTACATGCAATACCATGGGCTGAAAACTATGGGTGCACAAAACCATGTGCCCCAAAACCACCACTGTTTACCCTAGTTCACATTGACTCTACCTCGAGTCATGTTTACCTAACAATTCCCCCCTTAAACTTGACTTGGGGTTTCTTGACTAAATCCAGCCAAACCTGCTAAGTGAGACAACCCCGCTCACTCTAGCTCTTCCCCCCTCAAATTTTTACCCAGGGTAATTGTTAATTTGGCATCCCCCTATCACCTAGGTCTAACCCAGACTTTACCAGTGATTACCCAGGGGTACGCATGCCATACCAGGTCTTACAGCAGTATGCCCATTTACATGTAATAAATTAACTCCATTATAATAATTTTTTTTTTGTTTCATTGTTGCTGTTCTTTGTATGACCATTCTCTACATTCATACATGATGTTCTTCAAAGAATTTGATTGACACATTCTGTCAAACACTTTGCATGTAACTGATCCCATAGATTCTTACTCTATGGATTCACAGTCCAAGACCAACAATATAATTCCATAGGCTACATTTCCTCCTACGCAAATAGCACCATGAGACCAGCATAATCACAACAGCGCCAACATAATTACAAGAGCAATGATCTTTACCGCCTCTTTTCTTCCAGTTGCAAATCTCATCAAACCACTTGCCCACCGCAATCAGCCGGGATAGAACGGACATTATCCTGAACAAATTCGCCTTGCTGCGGCGCATGCTCCACATATGAGAATCCACATCTATCATATACTCCACGAGAAGAAGGATCCACGCTGTAATACTTACAGCAATGCCTGCACATTCAATCTATGACACCTCCGCCATTCAACGCTGTCACTTAACACCTCCGCCAGTGTACCAGCAATGTTCAACGCATATAATGAAAACTTCTCCACGCAAATTCAACACATCAACCATTACGCACGCTGCCTCCACGCTGATGGACAAAACCAACCTCCACGCAGGTTTCAACGCAGCAATTAACTGCGCTCCAGCACCACGCACTCGATTCAGCAGATACGCTCCACACATAGAACAGTGGACGAACATCAGCTTAACACGCAGGTCTGGAAAAATGACCTCCACGCATGCGCAGTTGGTCCACACAGCACCAGCAGCAGTGCGCACCAGCAACGCATCAAAAAACTACGCTCCACGCAGCTTCTTCAGGCTCACACGACGCCTCCAACATGCTCTGATACCAATTGTTGGAGTTAAACAGCGAAAACAATAAATAATTTACCCAGAGAAATAAACATAAAAGGCCAGCAACAAATCATTAACATAAACACAAATGTTTAACCGGGAAAAACCCCAAACTCCGGGGAAAACCCATCCTAATAAAATTTCATTAGCATTGGCCAAAACCCTGGCCAATCCGGCCAAGTGAGCCTTCACCGCTCACCTCCAAGCCTACATTACAATGAAGTCTTCCCAGCCTTTTATAGGCTCCATTACATGCAATACCATGGGCTGAAAACTATGGGTGCACAAAACCATGTGCCCCAAAACCACCACTGTTTACCCTAGTTCACATTGACTCTACCTCGAGTCATGTTTACCTAACAGTACTACTACTCAATGCCAAAAGGGGCTGAAATGCAAACTTGTACACCTTTGCATGGCGTACACCAATCACTCTAGCTGAATCAGCTGGAGCACCCCTGGGATATATCAGCACCTGTCCTCTGATACCATGTAGAAATTTGATAACCCAACCTCAGTTTTCAGTTTCTCCTTATTTCTCCCATAAAGTTAAATGTCCATTCCCATAGCCATACATTCAACAAGCTGGAAAAATAAATATTTTCTGAAAACACTAATTCTAGAAATTTCACAATGCTGAAATGCAGAAATAAAAACTCAGAAAAATAAATCAGCCACACACAGAATTTTGACACGCTGATTTTTGGTCAACTTGACCCTGGAAAAACCCCCTACAACTCTTGGGGAAAACCAGTTCGAAAGCTCTTCTTTTATTTATGATAAAATAGCTTTTACAGAGAAATAGAAAACACAGAAAATCCCAGCAACCAGTATTTTTACATATCTTGAAAACCGTGCACAAACTCTGCCTCGATTTTCGTGCCAAAAAGAAACATAAATTTACAACAGAAAGTACAGCATTAAATGTTGTACGGACAACACCGAAAACAATGTCGGAACAGCTGTACGACCTCCTCGAAAATTGTGCCACTTGCTGCCTCAAAACACGTGTTGTACGACTGCTGTACATACCTCAATTTACATGCTGAAAACTGTTGTACGGATTTCAGAAAGCATATCTGTTTTTGCTGATGTACGGACCTCGGTTTTCATGCCTCCTTAACTGTTGTACAGACCTCAAATTCGTGTTGCATTAAATGTTGTTTTTCCTCCTCGAAATTTGTGCCACTTGCCTTGAACTTCGTGACGCTGCTTGCTGTACGAATTTGCTGAAATCTTGCTGCCTCAGTATGCGTACCAAGGTGTTGTTCTTCCTCCTTCTTTGCTCAGAAATATCCTTTGCTCTCTTCCTCTCCTTCTCTCAATCTGCTCATGAAAGAATGAATGACCTTTTCCCTCCTTTTCCTCCTTTAACCTAACCCTAAGTGACTTTTGGGGAATCCCTAAATCTAATGGCTGAGACAGCTTTAGATCTAGGGTTGAGATTATATGCTCATTTAAATCTCACTTTCTATTTTTTAATTCACCCCATTTTAATAAAGACCCACTTAGTCATTTATTTCCAAAGTCACTTTTCCCTTTTTAATTTCACATTGACTTTATTAAAGTCACTTTAAAATTAGACTTTAGTAACTTTATCACTTAAAGTCACTTTTAAATTAGATTTGACTTTATAACTTTATAAAGTCACTTAAGGAGAAAAATTAACTTCTTTTGGACATTTTTCCCTAGGCCAAAGATCAAAGCCTTAGGGAACCACCTGTCCTCCAGTAACCAAATTTCAACATTATTACCCCCTTACAGTGGGGCAGTTCATCGCGCACCAAGGGTTGGGACGTGCATGGGTTCCTTTGATGATGTGGGGGCACTCACGGGCCCTAGGAACCAAGGTTATGGCCATAATGATAAGGGGTAGAGCTCATGTTTGGCTTTCTCCCACGTGTTATTAAATGTCCCAGCCATCTTTTGCATTTTATAATATTATTTTTCTTTGTTTCTTGCTTGTGGCCATGATATGCTTTTAACTTTCCTAGAGCTGCATCAACCTCCAAGGCAACATTTCCAGGCCCTACCCAGATATGTGGACAAGGGGAAGGGGTGTGTCAGTGCCTTGTGGACCCAGAGTAGGAATATGATGAAATAGGGCTTGTAATGTGCGTTGGGGAGTGAAAATGTGGAACGACAAAACGGGACCACGCTACCAAAATCAGGGTTTCCCAAGTAACGCCCTTCCTAAAACCAATGTTCAATAGGGGAGATCCCAAGGGACTAGGGTTGAGGATTAAACCCCCATTTAAGAGATCAAAACCATGGTCAAAGCCCTTCATTCTTCCAAGTCACCCAATAATCCATGCCCAAAATCCCCAAGAAATACAAGCATAAGCACCTGATTGCACAATGAAAACATACCTTTTGGGTTGGATTTCACTCCTCCTAACATATGCTCTCGACAAATGGGCGAGGGAACATACAACTGATGCAGGTGGCAAAGATCAAATGGAAAAATGTATCAACTACATCTGCGGTTGCCAGAGGTTGTTGGTTGTTGGCTGAAGAGATAACTAGGAGAAAATTCTCCTATGGGGGCACACCCACTTTAGTGGGTAACAAGAGCCCTGACTTTCTTCTAATCATCTACTCAAACTCATTGTAACCTTTTTTGGGGGTTGAGTATTCATATCTCTTGTAACTTGATTGGAAAGGGTATATATCCCCCTTTGAGGGAAATTCTTGTAAACCCTTTTCCAAAGGACCCTCTCTATCGCCCATCCAACAAGTGGGATCTAACTTTAATAAAATTCAATTTTTCTTTTAAGAGCTTGGGGACTTTCCCCTTGGCATCCATTTTTCCCCAATTGAGGAAGGTGTCCTTTGCATGATTGTTTGAGTGGCTATTTTGTTTCTTTGATTTCCATGCATATTTAATTTTTATAACTTTTCATTTCATTTTACATGTTATGCAAGTTAACTATGTGGAATAATCTTGGTTAATTTCACTTACTAAATCCATTGCCCCATTAATCTCTTTATTGCAATTGTATATTTCCTGCACTCTATATCTTAACTCTCTCTTGCAATTTCATTTGGTTCACTTTCTATCAATCTCATTAGTTAGCTCTATTTTCAATTGTAATTTATTTTCAATTAACTTTTTTATCATAGAAATCTGGCACTAACAAATCTACCTCTAATATAAGTTGGTTGAAGTAGACAACAGGGACCCTCCTTTCCCTATTGAATCCTCACTCTAAGATTAGGGCCCAAGCTAGGATGAGGTCTGGGGAAACGAACTTCTTTGAAACTTTCTTTAGAAATTAGGATTAATTTTAAATTAAACAAGATAGCCACGTCAAATTACAAAGCAGCATCATCATTTAAGTTTGTGTTTCATGTGCTCGCATTTGTAATGGCTCTCTTATTTTGAGTAGATTTTATTTGCTTGCAAGTATTTACATTTATCACTCAAGCATTTTTTCAAGCTGATGAGCAGTTGTTTCAGTTGTTGCACTTGCTAAAGCTATTACTTGACAACATTACTTTTGCAAACATCTATCTTGTGGCATTTTGTTTACTTTCCAAGTTGTTTTGCAAAGTTGTATCTTCGCTTGGAATATCCTTAGCAAGTACTTATATTTGGGTGTTGGCCTTATCTTGCTATATTTGTGGATGTATGTGTTCATTGATCCTGTAATTGTAAATTGATGCTATATATCCGAAGTGTATATTGATTGCCTTGTATTAACTCCTAGAACATTAACTTGCTAGCTTTAAGCTAGCTAAACCTTAGACACCTTTTAGGGTCCACCACTAGGAGTAAGCCTAAACAGAGGAGTTGAGAATTGAGTGATAGCTTCAACTCAAAACTTGCCCCTCAAACCCACACCAAGTCGAGTTAAGGATTTTCTCCACGATCATCCTAATTGTGGGTTAAGGCGGAAACAAGGTCCAAATTCAAAACAAAGTGTAAAAAGGGATTGAAATAAGTCTAAATATTATAAATCATTTCTAAATATTTACTACTATATGTTAATTAGGAGCATATTATATTGTACTCTATTTTTGTGTTTGAAGCATTACAACAATGTCAAAAGAAATATGATCCAAAGTCAATGGGGCTACACATGTTAGATTTTACACGAACCCAACACCCAGTATTTAATTCCAACCAAAAAATTACTGAACAAACACAGCTAGATTCCTAACGAAAATTTATAGCAAAAGCAAACTACAATATGAATCACATGAATGATAAACAGATTTATGCCCAACAAAGCAGTTCATCATTAATAAAACTCAAGGTTTACTTGAGCTCCCGTCCTGGGATAATGGCCCAACTGAGAAAATGCAGATTACAATACTCTAGATCTAATCCAGCAAATTTGCTTTCTCTAGCAAATCTGCATCTCCAACCCTTCTTCACTCTCTTGGACCCGGCACACGCTCACTGAGATACTACTGTCAACCTTGTGTTGTTGTTGTGTCTTTGTCTTAAACCTTAGGCTCAATTTATAACTTTTCTAAGCTAAGATCGATAACCCAAATTAGCTTATCAAATTAACTAAAGATAAGTTACTTTAGTTAACTTTCTTATCTTTAGCTTTCTTTACTTTAACTCAAGTACCAGTCATAAATGTAGTCTGCATTACATGCATATCTCGTGCATGTCACGTGCAACTAATCCACATGCATGCAACTCACTTGCACACTCTGCGTGTTGCATGCAACTCACATGTATGTCTTGCATGTTGCATGCAAGCTCCTAAAGAGCCAAAACAGTGTCCTTCTAGTCAAGACACGTGGCTAGAAGTACATGCAAGAGCTACAAAAATCAACAACACGCAGATTATAGGGATGGATTTCCTAGACCAAATCATCACTGAAGGTCATTTAAAAGAAGAAAAATAAATCTCCCTCGCGAAAGCTCGCTTGGCAAGCCCATGAAACTGTATAGTAAATGTAAGTACAAGGCCCCATGTTCAAATCCCCCATAATGTCTAACCTATGACAACATGCTAGGGGCAACACAGATCCACCTAGGTGTTATAGTGGTATCGGTTGGAATCAACCTTGCGTAACGCAAGTACAAGACCGACTCAGTGGTTTATTCATCTAACAAAAAGTTAAATAGAAAAAAAATAAAATCTAAAATGGTTCAACCCTCACGTTATAATAGGTTATAGGACTAAACCTTTTATTTAGGTAACCTATAGGAAGGTTGGAAGGTTTCTTAATAGATTGACATGTGATTAACTGAAGGAGATGAGACAACCTTAGAAAAGCTTTCTATAACATAGAAGGTGCTTAATTTGCTTGTTACTATGCATCTTATCTCTTTTTTGCATATTATGAAGTGAAACCTTGCCAATGAATGGAACCACTTCTTCACAACCTGTAACGGAAATTTCTTTCAAGTTTGTCTATTTATGAAACTTCATGGTCTTTGTGTTCTTATCTCAAACTTGTCCTCCCTATGCAGTCTCAGAAATCCTCCCTATTGGATCAGCCTAGGAGTGGCTCAACTATTAAAGTGGGATATTCAAGTTGGTTGCCTACATAAATTTACAACACTCCAAGGTCATGGATATAAAATCCTTTAACCATGCATGCAATACTTTTTGATGTTTCATCAACCATTGTGTTATATAAACATATGTTCTTATTTGTTACAATTTGCCATTACTTAAGATGTTACAAACAGAGATATGGCAGCCTTTTGTGGCTTTGCCTGATGATCACTCATACTTCCATGGTTGTCGTGCATGTCGACTACTTAAGAGTAGATAAAGTTTAGTATTTTTGTGTCTACCTCTGTAACCTTGTAGCATTGTTTCTAGATGATGACAGTGTCAGGATTTACAAACTCAAGCCAATTACATATGCCTCTCAATAAGAAAATATACTTAAACTCTCGCTTACGAGAAGTTGATGAAATGAATTCCCCAAAAAATGTAGAGGAAGCAAATAAATTACATCCATAATACCAAGTATAGTGGAAACACACCTCAGCGCCAATCTTGAACCATGTCTCTTTCCCTCGAATATCTAAAAACAGCAAACATATGAAATAAAATTTGTCAAATGATATGCCTATGAATGTAAATTTGCATGGTAGTACAACCCATAGCCTTAGATTACGATGTATATAATATTGAGTGCATTATGGTAGTGCAATGAAAATACCTTTAACATTGTGCTGATTATGACACAAAGGGCAAGATGCAAATGATAGATTATCAAAATATAGAAGGGTCCCACAGAGATTGCAAAATAAATAATCATCTACATGTGGCCTGGCCATGATACAGAGTTAAGGCCTACAAGTGACACAATAAATCCTTAATTAGTTGACAGGATAAGCAAAATACATTTCTGCCAAAAGAATAATAATACATATTTTCATGTACAGAAAAACGTGTTGGAACACAACTCCCAGTGTTTTAAAGTCCCTAGACAATTAATGCTACATTATTATGTGAGTTGATATGGCCATAAATATTAGCAAAGTTCAGTGGGTTTATCTTATACATTCACATGGAAACCGTATATAATTATATTCAATGACTATAATTAGGAATGTTTTTCATTCAGGTTTATGACAATGAGGGAAAAATTCTATGATATGACCTTGATTTAATTAAATCTTTTGAATATGATAATGAAAGTATGTCTAGCATATAGCCCCAAGGGATACCTCAAATGATATGATGCTTTGTGTGAAGTCCACAAAGGTCTCGTTATCCATTCCCATTGGGTCCTTTAAAGTTACCAATGACCTCTCTAGTCGACAATGGATGTGCCATCCATGCAGAAATTTCACAGAAGATGGGGGAGATTCTCTGTGCAGGTGTTTCTTCGGAAAAAATGTCTGGAATATGATTTTGTTTGAATATAAATTTATCTAAAACCATTAGATGAACAAGATTTTTTAGATTTGAGGCTTTTGCGATCTGAGTTCTGTCGGTAAGTTGCTTCCGGATCCATCGCATGGGACTTTGGAGTTATCGATGTTTTGAACTTGCTCATGAGTTTTATCATCAGAACAAGGATGTGAAAAATCTGACCATGCCAAAAAGTAATAAATAAGAGAGGAGGAGTACAAGGAAGAAAAAGAGCCGACACAGATGGAAGAACCCTAAGAACCCTAGAAAAATAAAAATACAAACAAGGAGAATCAGAAAACAAAATCAGAATTATTAGAGTATTATTATTATTAGGAAAGAATCTAATATTAATAATATTAATAAGATTTAAACACAATATCAATACTAAATATCCATATTCCTATTAATAATAATACTAATTAATATTTATTACTAGTTGTACTATGCTAAATACCTGAAATTAATATAAATGTTTTATAGTTTAGACATAACCTGACCAATACTCAATTACTTGTAACTTTAATATTACTAATATATACTGAGTCTTGATATAACGTTACTCATTTTAATATTAATATTAACTTAATAGTAATACTTAATGTTCATATCAATATTAATTTTCATACTTATTAATACATAATAATTTATACAATACTTATTAAGTATAATGTACATACTAATATCTATACTAATTAATATATATTTAATGCTTAATACTTAGTAATACTAGTATTCCAAACTTAATATAACCTAACCTAATATACTAATATATTCAAACTATTAATATTAATATTAATATCAATACTAATTAATAGATGTACTATACTTATGACATAATATTAATGCATATATTTAATATTAAATAAAAAGGCCCATCTCGTTGAATTTTATAAAATGGATAGTAGGGAATGATTAAGCAAAAGGAGAAACTAAGAAGAAGAGAAGAAGGAAGGAAACAAAAAGAAGACAAATAAAAGAGAGGTAAGGATTAGTTGGAGACAACCCTGGAGGTGAGAGTAAGAATCCAATTTTCAGTAGTTTTCCACCCATCATCTTTGTTAAGGTTATTAGGGTGCGACCTGTTGAGAAATTAGGGCGTTTAATTCAATTTCTCTTTCATGATAATTACTTGTGAACTTGTTATGCTTCTTTCAATTAGATCTCATCTTTGTCAGCTTATTATGTCTTTCATCAAGTCAATTATCAAAACACATGAGACACAAAGTTTAGGCTCTTCAAGCCAGGGCCAAAACCTCTCCCTCTTGGAGAGGAAAACCCGAAAGTAATTTTCCTTGTAGATCTTCAATTGACAAGTACCATAACCATGACACAAACCCTTGACACTAGTATGCCTCCAAGACATTGTCACTGCTCTTTCTAGGCTCCTTATGTTGACCTTCTTTTCTGCACCGTACTGCACCAACACTAGGGAAAATCGGTCACTATTTTACCAGCCCTAACTGATGTGCTTCTCTTTGATTCTTCTATAGTCTGAGCTCGGCCTCTAGCAAACTCTTCACAAAGCTAACTTGCTTATCTCGAAAGTGCATGCATTTCTCTTGTGTCGTTTATTTCAGCCAAGGCAAATCTTTAAGATAATGGCAACCGGCCATACATCCGGTTGGGGCTCCTACTCCAAAGGGTGTGAGGTCTAATTGGGACTCCATATCAAGGAGACCCCCTTACTGTTGGCGGCTTCCAGCATTTTCAACACGTCTCACGTTGAGATTTACAAATATAACCAAGATGCAAGATTGTTTAAACAAAACCATTAAGTGATAGCAAGAGTTTACATCCATTCTTGCAAATGTATGCATAATGGAACATAGGGATATATATTAGCTCGGAGCCAACATTCATCATGTACGAAAAAACATAAGAAAGGCCAATGAAAATATCAAAGGATTAATCCCAATGTTGTTAAAATCAAAGCCATAAATTAAAATTAACCAAAAAAAAAGGGCGAAAAAAAGGAAAAAGTTGCAAAAAATCAGCAAACATAAAAAAATACACAATAAATTCTTTCTTTTTTTAATTTTAAACATATAAAGCAACAACCACATCAGATAAACACATTGGCACATAAAATTGGAGAAAGAACTGATATATATATGTAGTGGATGCCAAGTCAAAAATGATCCATCATAGACTAAACCTTGAAGTCTTATAGTTGTCCAATCAAGGACTCAAAAATAGAGAACCAATACAAAATGGCATGACATATATAAATGTATCTCATCAACTCACTGTTTCTAGTGCATTTCTGCATGAGGCTAAGAACGACAACATGGTTATATATGAACATGGGGATGCTCCTAGCTTGATCAATCACCTCCTTGATAAAGGAAATTTTGTCCATATCCTCAAGCATCAAACCAAAAGAATGTGCAACACATGGAGTCCAAAATACTGAATGATGCCTATCCATAAGCATCCTACCAGCAACCACATAATTAGATGCATTATTAGTTATGATTTGCACCACATTAGTCAAACCGTTCTCCTGGAGGAACCCATCCAACAAGTCACATAGCAACGTTGCATTTTTTACATGTGCATATGCAATGTGCATCCACTAATTTGATAAACATAGTACCCCTAAGACAATGCACCAAGAAATTTATAAGGGTCTTACCCTTCCTATATGTCTAACCATTTGACATTACTATACATCCAGTGACCTCCCATGACCGCTTCAACTCCACCAATCTAAACTAGACATCCTTCTTTTCTGCTTGAAGAATTGCCCCCCACAATACATCATGTGTAGCGCTTTTATACCCAGGGCCAACAATAGCAATGGCATTACACATCGGCTGCCAAAATAGATTGTTTTTTGTGATGCTAAGAGGTATGTCACTCCATAAAAGACATCTCCCCATAGCCCTGGCTGCTTCTTGCTTCTCGTTTTTTTATCACTGATTTGATGGAAGGTTGTGTTCCAACTCCATTTCGTAAAACAAAACAAAAAAGATGAGGAACCCTCGGCAGGTGTAGTCGTGGAGACACTCCCACTACCCTCACTATTAGATAACCCTAAAACTCTATATGTTTGTTTGGCCTTATTTGCAGCTACCTCTGCTTTATTTATTTGATTTGCATTAACTGCATCATGTGAAACTCTCATAATCTTTGGGCTAGATTCTTTACAAATCCCAACTTCTCTGCCAGGGATTTTAGCTAGATGGAATTTCAACCTAAAAACCCCTCCTATCATGTACTTGCCACATAATTTGCAATGTAGTTTTTGTCAGCTATCACTTACAGGTTCCCCATACTGCCAAAACAGGTCTAAATCCTTTGGCATATTTGCAATGGAAGTGGACAACTTCAAAAACCAAACCTAAGGCACAATAAACACAAGAAAATGACATTAAACCCCCACTAGAAATAAATATATCCTGTTAATTTAATAAATAAATTATCAAAGATTTCAAAAATTATATTTGATCATTAGCAACTAAAAATGACAATAGGAGGGTGGAAAACAAATTGATTCAAGTTGGTTGATCCATTTCTATAAAAAAAATACATTGTTTTACGGGCATGAAAATCATGGCAAAATGTAAGCAAGCAAAGAGGCAAGAAATCAAACAAAAATGTATGGAAAAAACATTAATATAGTAGGGTTTAGATACATCATTGTCAATGGAAAGCAAATAAATCTCACCCCTTGCAAAAAATCTTGATGGTGGATTCGTGAAAACTGCTTAGATTCCTCCACAATCAACAAGTATGCCCACAATTCATTCTCCTCCCTTCTTCAACAGGTTAGAAAAAACTGAGGGAGAAAAATGACAAATCGGGCTCTTTAATTTGCCTTTCATGGCGGCCTGGCGATATTTTCCATCAGGCGGCAATAAATTGGAAAAAATCATGATTTTTAAGGGGTGATTTATCATTTTGCTGAGAAAAAATGTCGATTTATTTTTCAACACTAAATTAATCCTCAATATCGATGAATGCTTCACAGATGCTAAAATAGTAGTACATCAATGCTTATTGTCGACATTCAAGATTGAAGATGCTTTCAAATTACTCCATGACTTGACGACCTAAACGGGGAAATTACAAGCTAGACACAAAAGCGTTTGCAAGATTTGCCGAGTATGGATGAAGATTCAATTAAGCACTATATTGAAGACAAAACCACTACGATAAGACAATTATTGATTTTTGCTTCTACATTCAACTGAGCAAATAATGTTTTTCATCATATTCTATTAAAAAATCAATCTATGAATGAAAATATTGTTTTCCCAAGGAGTTTTGAATTAGATAATGATTTTACTAGACTAGAAGATTAGTCAGCAAGGAAGTTGAATAGTCAGAGACACCAAAGAGTCATATGGGAATTCATATAGTTTGTAACTCCCATCTCCATCTGTGTAAATATATATAAAAGAATCAGAAAAAGGGCTCTGGGATTTTGGACATAAATGTTTTTTTGTCTAAACTCTGAAGTCCATTGTCACATGGATTATAATGTTGTGGTGATTTTGTGCATTCTTGTTTTGTTCTTTCATTTGTTGATTTCATGTTATAGCTCAATTATGAGTATATTTCAAGAAATGTGTTCATTGCTTTTATGCTCACATGTTTTTCTTCATCTGAAAATGGAATTTGAATAGA
Organism: Pinus albicaulis; assembly: GCA_034641835.2. Classification (NCBI taxonomy): domain Eukaryota; kingdom Viridiplantae; phylum Streptophyta; class Pinopsida; order Pinales; family Pinaceae; genus Pinus; species Pinus albicaulis. The sequence goes on along the minus strand of CM076582.1, from coordinate 8,020,923 downwards.
ATTAGAGAAGTTCAAGTGATCTTGTTGTCTCTACTTTTGTTCTTTTGTATCTAAAAATAGTTTAAGTTTCTTATCACATATTCAAAGTTATTTCATTTTTGTCTTTAAGTTTAATAAACTTTCCATTTCTTTCTTTATATTTTTGCATGAGCATCACCCATTAAAGATAAATAAATAAAAAATGAACTTAAAATGTATCGCATAGCCAATGCAACAAACTAGAAGATTTACATTTAGTGGGTGGGAACCCCAAATTGAAGGTTTTACTCCCGTAAATCCTTTGACGTTGAGAACGGTCAAAAGGCCACATCAACAGTCACCGAGAGTTTGAACTCTGTAAAGAAGTGACGAGTTTGTAGATGACCTCAAGTCGCAAAGGAAAGGATATGAACTCCCCCAAACTATAGCCTAAAGAGCTATCTAATTGGAACGGATAATACATTGTAGCATAAGGGACTGAATTCTCTCTATCATGGCCTAGTTGGCAAGAATCAAGCTAACTCCCCATATCTCGAAACCATATGGGAATTAGTGGGTGGGAACCCCAAATTGAGGGTTTTAGTCTCGTAAATCCCTTGACGTTGACAATGGTCAAAAGCCCACATCAACAATCACCAAGAGTCTAAACTTTGTAAAGAAGAGACGAGTTTGAAGATGACCTCAAGTCGCAAAGGATAGGGGTTGAACTCCTCCGAACTATAGTCTAAATAGCTATCTAATTGCAACGGATAATAGATTGTAGCATAAGGGCCTAAATTCTCTTTATCTTGGCCTAGTTGCCAAGAATCAAGCTAGGTCCCAACACCTCGAAACCATATGGGAGAGTTGCTTTGATGGTCATGTTCAAATGGTAAATTTGGATATGATACCTTGGAAATAGCTCTAGAAGCACGGCCTCTCAAGTAGGGTAAGGGAGACATATCCCTTATTAAGTCAATGTTGAAAAGCATGTCTAAAACTAAAAAGAGGCCTTAAGAAGTGGACCCCAAGCATGTATAGGTCATGATGATCCCATCCCTTTCGTTTGAGTAAGTTTATAGTTAGAGAGAGAGCATGTCTCAGCAGAAATTTGAAGCTCATACCTAGATCCATTTGGAGTTATAACCATCAAACTCGGCAAGAAGACCACAAACACTATAAAAGGCATCTCGTCTCTCACTACAACCCCTGGAGACGACGAAACCGGAGAATCACATTCACAAGAAAATACAGAAACAGGAGAGATCCAAACATGACCTTAGAAGGAGAGAATTATCACCTTATTGTGTGCCCTCCCCGAGGAATGTAAATAGCAAGAGTGGGTGAGGGAGGGCACCCTTATTTAACCATTATATTACTCCTAGTAAAGTCTAAGAGACCATGGGAAATGATCAGGTAAACAATAACTAACTCATAGAGTCTCATGATGACAACCAAAAGGATGTCTAAGATGTCAAAGTCATGTCATGCAACTTATGTAACATGGCCTCTCTCGAGAACAAGTCAAGTGCGTTTCTAAAATCCACCAAATAGCGGAAGAAATTCAAAGAGAGATGACAAGCCTCCTTAATCGTGGCCTCAAGGATGATGAGATCAATAAATTGATGCTTCGAGTGAAACCCTATATGTCCTCTGGCCTTAAGATTCTTCCACCCAAATTCATCTGTCAATTATGAATGAAGGGTTGTGGCATAAAGCTTGGTGAAAATATGTCAACTCATGGTGTTCCTATAACTTTTTGAATCCAAAATAAAGCTTGACATAAAAATAGGGTGAATGACATGGTGAGACCATGACAGAGAGAAACCTAAACAAACAACAATGTTAAATAAATTAGCAATGTGGAAGTCAAGAGAGTGAATACCATGCTTGAGGAACTCGGCTTGAAAAACTTACAGAATTTCCCCAAGGACACTTATAGACAGATCGAATAAACTTCTTTTGGACTTTGAATTTTGCAAAATATGGCAGCAAAAGAGGAAATTCGATAGTGATGACAACAATAGCAAAGGAGGGAGTGGAACTGGAACTGGCTCGTGGCTCAGGAAATATGAAACATAAGAGAGAAACAAGGTACAAGGGGGTTCTAGACTACCATAATAGACAGCACGGTGTTAAAGAGAATGAGGAAGAAAGTTCAACAGTGATGACGATAATAGCAAAGGAGGGAGTGGAACTGGCTCATGGCTCAGGAAATACGCAACAAATGGGAGAGATAGGGTGAAAGGGGGTTCTCAACTCCCATAATGGACAGCACGGTGCTAAAGAGGATGAGGAAGAAAGAAGTCCGACGAACCTCCCTAGCTCCCACCAAAGATCGCCAAATGAACCTCTCCGGAAGAATTGGGACAACCCAAAGTACTGCACTTCAAAATCATATGCTGGAGGAGAGTACTGCGTAGAAAAAACAAGCTCTCGGGAGGAGGAAGACAAGGACCAAAACTTCGATCGAAATGGGCCTAGTGCAATAAACTTGGATAGTGGCAACCAAGGATAGTTTTATGTCCGTCAAACCATGATGCTTAGTATGAGGGGACTGATGTATTTATTTTAGAAGTGATTTTAATAAAAATGCTAGTTTCAAATTCGTTAAGTCTCTATTCTCAGCATGTAAAGTCTTTCTATTCACGGCTATGTAAAGATTTTGCTGAGAAAATAAAAGACACTTCTGCCTTGCTGACTTTTGTATAGTATGTATGGGAATCCTGTAACCAGTTTTGTATATTGTTAATGTGAGCCCTGTAGTCCCTGCACAAAACTCAAGCGCCAGACCTCCCCTAGATATGTAAATATTGTAGCAAGTGATCAAGTGTGTTTTTCTTTGACGGACCAAAAAAACCCTAAGTGAATTGAAACTGAAACTATAAATATTAAATGGCCGCAGTTTTTTTCCATTCAAGAGGGTAATAAATAAATAAAGAAATTGCTCTTACTTTTCACTATGCCTTTGGCGCCTGAGAGAATCGATCCCAGCGTGTGATTGAAGATCAAAAACTTTGCAAACGAGTTCAGGGCAGGGAACTTTGTCTCTGCAACACAGAAATGGATAGAGAAAACGTCTAAAAAATAGTTCTGACGACGCAGCTTGGTTCTGTGATTTCGTATAAAAACATAACTTTTCTCAATACCCTGATTATGGAATCTGATTGGCAAGTTTGCCGCTAGATTAGTTCAGACTAGGACTTCCAAATAATTCCTCAAATAGTCCAATCAAGGTGGCTTACGCCTTCCCAAAATTAAAATCATGAATTTTTTTGAAATAAGGACTTTCAAATAGTTAGAATCTTCAAAATTTAATTACTTACTTAAATTTTCACTCCAAAATTATATCATATTTGATATATTGAGAGGCCTCATTTTCAAAATGAAGAATTTTATTTGAAATGTTTATGAAAACCTTTATGTGTATGGTATAACATATGGATTTTATACTTTTATTAGTCCCTGCCATAGGCAAGAGTGACTATTGTAATCGATATGCTTTGAAATATGAGCCATTGTAATTGATATGCTTTGAAATATGAGCCATTCGCGGGGATTAAAAACAATTAACCCAAAGTTTAGTTTGTTATTTTATTGGTGACTTTTGGTTGGCCTATCACATACTCACAACAAGTTTTTTTCAGCCAATAAGAAATTTGGAGGTCTTATTTGGCCTTTACCCGAGGCATCTTGGGCATCATATTCACTGATATCTTACGTTAAAAGATGTATTTCATGAATAATTTTCAGGAATTGAAGTAATGTTAGCATAGCATTACCCCATATCTTTAAATAATTAGTGCCACCTGTCATGTACATAGTCCTCCTGTGCAGTGGTGTCCAGAGAAGGTGTGTTGCGGTGTCCAGAGAAGGTGGCAAGAAGTTGGCATTGGTGCCATTTGCCATCTACATAGTCCTCCTACCTGATATCTGCTATCAGTTCTTCAAGCATGGCCCTTCGTTCGCTAGCTCGTTCAGGTTGTTGGTTTGGTTGTGCAATCACTGAAATGGAGCAAGTTGTTGGTTTGGTTGTGCAACTGCTAAAATGGAACCACTAAAACAGGGATTTTGGATGCCTTGTTCAATCAACGGTTTCTGGCCAAATAACCGTGCATAGTACAACAACGATTCTAAGGTACTATTTTTTTCAACGACTTCTACTAAAACCCCCCAGTACTGCCTTTGCTTCTCGTGCTGGGATTGAAGCATCAACTGAATAAATAGCTTCAAAGTTCAAACACTTCCTGTGCCCGATGCTCCTGAGTTTTGATGGCAAATTGGATATGTGTATGGCTATATGTATGCCTTTGCTACCTCTATTGATGCAGGTAACATTTTATAAATAGATGTTATTACATTTTATAAATAGATGTGTTCGATCTACTTCTGCAAATTATAAGGTAACTTTTAGGAATTGAAGTAATGTTAGCATAGCATTACCCCATATCTTTAAATAATTGGTGCCACCTGTCATGTACATAGTCCTCCTATGCAGCGGTGTCCAGAGAAGGTGGCAAGAAGGTGGCATTGCTGCCATCTGCCATCTACATAGTCCTCCTACCTGACATCTGCTATCGGTTCTTCAAGTGTGGCCCTTCTTTCGCTAGCTCGTTCAGGCTGTTGGTTTGGTTGTGCAACCATTGAAATGGAGCAAGTTGTTGGTTTGGTTGTGCAACTGCTAAAATGGAACCACTGAAACAGATATTTTGGATGCCTTGTTCAATCAACTGGTTCTGGCCAAATAACCGTGCATAGTACAACAACGATACTGAGGTACTATTTTTTTCAACGACTTCTACTAAAACCCCCCGGTACTGCCTTTGCTTCTCATGCTGGGATTGAAGCATCAACTGAATAAATAGCTTCAAAGTTCAAACACTCCCTGTGCCCGGTGCCCCTGAGTTTTGATGGCAAACTGGATATGTGTATGGCTATATGTATGCCTTTGCTACCTCTATTGATGCAGGTAACATTTTATAAATAGATGTTATTAAATTTTATAAATAGATGTGTTCGATCTACTTCTGCAAATTATAAGGTAACTTTCAGCAGCTTTCTATGAAATTCATCTATTTTTTTCTCCACTACTCAACTGTGATATAAAAGGATTTGTAGAATCAATTTCAAACAACTGAAATATTATATTTTCTTTACAACATGTTGCCTTGATGAAGCCCGTTCAATGTGTTCATAATTGCAGTTGGAACAGTGGTTAAACGCAATTTGACCTTTATAATCATGTTGGCCCAACAACTGAGTAACATCCCTTCATACACCCAATCCTGAATCCAACATCTTCAGGGTTATTGACCCAAAGGAACAACATATGTTGCTCCCAAAAAATCAATTATTTCAGCCCTTTCAAACATCTTCACTCCAGTGTTTGGATCTTCCAAGTATGGTACCTTACAAAGGTTTAGCCATAAAATGAAAAGCAATAAAATTTCAGATTACAGTGCAAATAACCACTGAACCCAAAGGGAAGATGCATGTTGGTGTCACAAAATTCTTAACTTTGGTATCGCTAAAACTTGACAGCTATTAAGATTTTGAATAGTTTCTTCCAACAAAGAAAATTAAGGTGGGGGGGAATTGTAAAATGCCAATAGTATGAATTAAATTGGCAAAACCAATGCCTAGAAAGAGCACTTGCTTATTGAAATATAATAGATGGAAATTTTGAAAAATTTTGTAGCCTAGCTAAGAGACAAATCTTAACGAGTTTGTAGAATGATAATTCCAATTGAGATGTCCAAAATTAATTCATTTCACTTGCGAACGCAGGAGAAATCCTTAATAAAGAAAAACCTGGGCATATCCTGTTTTCTCGAAAAGATTCTGCCGATTTGGGATTCCTAGAGATAGGGTTTGAAAATATTGCTACAGATCCTGCTAAAGTCGATATTTCTACAGAACCTATTGAACCTATTGAAATTGAAACTGCTATAGAACCTGTAGAAGTATAAATTGTTACAGAACCCGCTAATGTTTATATTGCTACAGACTTTGTTGAGATGAATATGGCTACAGAACCAATGGGAGTGATGCCAGGAGAGACTGTTATCAATAGTGCTACAAATCCTATGAGGGAGATTCTAAAGGAAACTATGTCTGAAAATGTTACAAAAGTTGCAGTGAAAACACAAGCAGAGACATGTGCAGTGTTGCAGATCAACAATCACTGGTAAGTTTGGTAATAAAATTTATTTTCATCCATACTCATGCAAATGTTTAATAACCGAAAAGCAAAAGAGTTATACCAAAAGGTGAGTAGAAGGAGCACCCAAGCCACATGCATGGGACTCATCATCTGATCCGGAGCATCCATTCCAAACCAGACAAGGAGCTATGTAAACATGTTTTAATTGGCAAAAGGCACAAGACAAGTGGGTTGCATGCAAGAACTGCATGCATACCCGGTACGCATTTAAACACATGGCCAGCCAAAAATAAATAAAAAACCTTGTGCGCCAACGAACAAGGTGAATCCGTTATAATGATATAGGGTAGTAGTCGTAAATGAGGGACTAACTCAGAAAATACGAATGAGCTTAAAATATAAATGTAATGGAAGGGCGTTTGGCATTGAGGGTTAATATATAAACGCTAATGTAAATACGAAATACTAGTCAACCGAGGACATTCCTCAAAGCCGTATTCATAGAATAACTTGATACATGACAGACGTGACCAAGGTAAGAGATACAACACAAACCTTTACTTCTACTCAATAAATAAAACAACTCCCAACAGTAGGTAAGTTGCACAAAGAGTCAACTATGATGAACCAGGTTTGGAAATCCACATTTCGAAAGAGCGAAAACTTTACTTGCCAAAATTTGTGACACCACAAGAGGTTTGATGAAAATCGTATATAAGGTAACCACAAAAGAAAATTTTAAGATTCTGAGCGATTACTGTTGGAATAAATGAACTCACTTCAATCTGAGCACCTTCGTTGAAATAACAGATTTAGCTTTTATGGGAATTGAGACTGAGACCCTAAGCCCTTTATGTATACCTGTAAACTTCTCAAATTAACCTTACTCGGAATAACCTCCAGATATGTGCATCAAGGCCAAAGACCAAGGCTAATCCTAAGTTGTCGCCTCATTGTATATTAAACCAGACAAAAGAGAAGAATAGAGCCTATATATAGTAATGAACACAAGACTACCAACGAAAATAAATATTATGGATTTACCCTGAAACCACTACACGTGAAACCAAAATAAGAAAAGAGTGGCCATTTCACCAGATGGAAGCACCAAGTTGACAATTGAAAAGCCATTAATCATACCCATTAATTGATCTAGAGCCGAGATCTCCTTGGCAAGGATGAAGCGGCTATGCTTGCTAGTGGGTACAAGTAGCCGTCTGGACTGAATAAACAAAAAATCAACCTAAAATGGGGTTTAGAATAACCCCAAAAACCACCACCATTAGATGTATGAAGTGAACAAAGTTCCTTCTCAAGTTAAATACTCCAAAAGACTTGGAATATCATAATATCCATTGAGGATACAAATATTATATTAAAATGTATGATAATAGATGATGAATGTTATAAATGAGGCCTGCTTATATACCTAGGCAGGTGCCTCTTCACGAAAGGTCATGTCTCATCAGACATGCCCTTTCAACATAATTAGTAATTAACTAATTAATCATTATTCATATTATTTTATTCATTACATTGCCTTCCTCCTCAAAAAGCTTTGTCCTCAAAGCTTGTTGATGAAAGGCCTTGATTTATTTTCCTGTTACAAATGTCTTCTCGTCCCGGGCAAGTCATCCTTGTTGATACAAGTTGATATGATCCTCTAAGAGACAAACAAAATTGTCGCACTGAGAATGGATCGAACCACCCTAAATCAATCTTCTATGGAATCTTACAGCGACTTGAAACTTGTGATGAATTATCACTTGAGCGGATTGCACTGACATTAGTATTCTTCAAAACATCAACTTGTTGTTTCTGTTCTGAATACATAGCTTGGTCGAGTTGTCTACTCCCATGATTTGGATGACGATGGGGAACTTTTTTGGTTTGACTTCTTTGATTTTCTTCTAGCGAGGATGTTATTGAGTTGGTTACAGAACCTTCACTTAGAATGTTCCTCGTCTGAACTGCAACATCTAAGTTTGCATTTTCTGCAACTTGCTTGACTTCTTCTATAGTTGTGATATTTACTGGATCAATGTTCGTTTTTTCTTCAGCTTGAATTTCTACATTTGAAGATTTCGATGATTCCTTTTTGACAAGTTGTTGCACCTTGTTTTCTAATGACTTTTTGTCCTTCTTCAACTTTTTAATTTGCGTTAGTAATTTTTCGTTGTGGTCCTTGAGACGAGCAACTTCTTCATTCTTGTTAGTGGTGATTTTGTCAATTTCCTTTTGCATATTTTGGATCACCTTTTTACTTTCTTGAAGAATTACTTTCGAGATTTCTTGTATGTTTTCAAGCGTCACTAAGTTTGGCTTCACGGTAACATCCTGTAGCATTATTTTTTTCTTTTGGTGGGAAAATGTCAAAAACTTATTTTTTGTATTTAGGATAAAGGATCCTAGAGTTTCCATCTAGGGTGAACCTAACACAATGTCACTATCGTTAAAAAATAAGGATTTCACGGTAAATTGCAAGATAAAAGTATAATCCCCAATACTTAGTTGTAGATTATTTATGTCATATTGTTTGTCGCTTGTGTCAACAAAATTTGTTTCAATTATATTCGATTCAAGAATTACTAATTGGTTACTCCCTTCAGTAGGACTGATAGAGACTATATTATCTCTTCCTGCCAGTGATCTTTTGATTTTAAATAGTATATCAACACAATTACTAAAGGATTTAGGAAACGTTTCATTACTAGTCGCCATTTTTTCTTCTTTCATCAATGGTTGACTCAATATATGTCTTTTGTCAATATTATATTTTTTTCTTTCACTTGATCACTTTTTTTTTTTTTTAATAACTCTCCCACTTTTTTTCTTTAATAAGAATATTTTTTTGTCTCAATAATCCTTAACCTTTTTTTTTCTTTTACTCTATTTTAACTAACTCTTGAAATGTTAGTTTTTTATTTGTATAAACATATGTATAAGACTAAATCACTATGTTGATGGGTTGCGACAGTATAATAGGGCTTGAGTCTGTGCGAACGACACCGTTTTTAAAAGAATTTTTTTTTTTTTTTCTAAAAGAACACAGTGGTAATGATCACGTGCAACTTGGAATCGATGGTTAACGAGATGTATGGCAGTTTTATTTCTACGAATTGTTGACACAATAATTTTGATTGGTCTTGGTTTCTGGCAACGGTTGCGGAAAGGTTGAGGCGACAACTGGAGAGAAGATCCGCAGTCGAGATAGCTGGACGCGATGGTCAAGGGAAAAATCGACGGGATCTGCGGAAATTGTCGGGAGGTTGCGACAGTGCAAGCAGCGGGGAGGGAGGTCGAAGCTGTGGCAGCGGTTTATGGTCGGCAGGGCTGGTGGTTGTGGTAGAGTTAAAATGACAGCGTATTCACAGTGGTTTCTGCGGTGTGCAGGAGCGCTGTTAGGCGGGAAGTGACAGGGATGCAAAGTAATGGTGGTTGCGGATGACTTGGAGAGAAGACAAACTCGAAGGTGGGTTGAACAGCGAGTCAACAGGGAGGGGGTCAACGACGGGTCGAAGGAGAAATGAGAGCGGAGACTATGGCGTGATGCAATGCGACGGCTAGGGAACAGGTGAAGTTAACAAGTGAGGAATGGTTGTGTGGAGGAGAAATGCACAGCGTCAGATCGATGGCAGACGCGATGGAGGGAAATGGTAGTTGCGTCAGGTTGTAGTGTTGGTCGTGTGCAGCAGTCTGATGGTGACTGCATGACTGTAGTGGGTCGATGTCCCTGCGGGTGGCGGCTGTGGGCCACAATTAATTCCTATTTGATTTTTGTTTCTAGTTCGTTTTTACTTTTTCTTTCTTTTTCTTTTTTTCTTTTTTTTTCAACGACCCCTTTTTTTAACTTATTTCTTCTTTTAATTTTAATGGCCAAAGGCCTACTAGCGAAAATGGAAAACTCCAACACTAATAGCTAACGCTTTGACAGCAATGACGTTGATGAATTTGACGATCAAGGACCCGAATCAGAGAGCGTGGCTCTTGTGCAGCGTGAGCGGCCAGAGAATCGAACTGCTCCGATACCAAATGAAGTGAACAAATGTCCTTCTCAAGTTAAATACTCCAGAAGACTTGAAATATCATAATATCCATTGAGGATACAAATATTATATTAACATGTATGATAATTGATGATGAATGTAACAAATGAGGCCTACTTATATACCTAGGCAGGTGCCTCTTCACGAAAGGTCATGTCTCATCAAACATGCCCTTTCAACCTAATTACTAATTAACTAATTAATCATTATTTATATTATTTTATTCATTACAATGTAGAAAATTGATCTCAACCACACCCAAGACCAGTATTGGTCATGTGGCTTGTACAATGTGGCAATAGAATCCACAAGCCAAGTATGAATTCATACGACCTCCATCCCAACAATATCGTACACGTCTCAAACAATCCATGAAGTCGACTATTAAATATTTACTAGCAATTGCCCCTAAAGGTGAAAAGGTACACCGAAGGAATAGAAATGTGGGAAGATCAGCTTGAAAAGCAAGATGACTAAATATAAACTCTTATTTCTAATAGAGTAAAAAAATATTTTTAATTAGAAACAAGTAATAGGAATGAATATTTGAGTGTAATATTGTTAATAGAAATTTTCTTCATAGAAATATGGGAAGATCATCTTGAAAAACAAGATGGATAAATATAAAAACATACATATTCATGTGCATCCAAACCATTTATACACAAATATGAAAAAATTTTGATTTATATAGCAAGCAAGAGTGCATATAGCCAAAATAATATTTGGTGCAATACATCTTTGTAACATAAATACATCAACAAAGAGGCTCTAGATGGTCTCTAACGCAAAAAAATATCATGCTACAACACATACATACATATCATCAATATCATTACCTATATTGGGATCTTAATCATCAATATCACCCTCTAGAATCTAAGCCTTAAAATAAAAAAGAAAAAGCTTAACATGTCAAATCAAGATTTTGTTTGAGTGAAGTCTACATTTTTACAGGGTCATGATAGAGGAGGTCCACAATCAATGCCACTAACATCAAGCCAAAATAATATTTGGTGCAGTACCTATTTGGTGCATATAGCCAAAATAATATTTGGTGCAATACATCTTTGTAACATAAATACATCAACAAAGAGGCTCTAGATGGTCTCTAACGCAAAAAAATATCATGCTACAACAGATACATACATATCATCAATATCATTGCCTATATTGGGATCTTAATCATCAATATCACCCTCTAGAATCTAAGCCTTAAAGTAAAAAAGAAAAAGCTTAACATGTCAAATCAAGATTTTGTTTGAGTGAAGTCTACATTTTTACAAGGTCATGATAGAGGAGGTCCACAATCAATGCCACTAACATCAAGGTACATAGAGGGCTTGGTGCTCTTGATTAAATACTAGTTCCAGACCCTCATACACAACAAAATCCAATGGAAATGTTGCAATTCCCCCCAATCTTGAAATCCTAAAAACTATTTAGTATTAAGTCCTCGAGATTGAGTGGGATCTATAATTCTACTTTCTACATATGAATATCCTTTTACTTCAAAAACATTACCATTAATTACATAGCATTAGTAGGGCCTTAGGGTTGAATATTAAGCTGCCCCACTCATAATATTTTTTTATTTTTTTTTTATTTTTTTTTATTTGCGATGTGAAGGTCCTTGGTTGCATGGTATAGACAACATAAGTGGTTGGTTCAGTGGAAAAAGACAGCCTTTTCCAGTTTTGTGAAAACCGTCAAACTAGTTTAAGCATCAAAACACTCAAACCAACCTGAAAATCCAGTTCCGATATCATTGTCTTCCAAATGGTTTATACTGATTAGTTGATTTCTTACACCATATACTTCACATGCCAAACATTGAACGTCAGAAAATGCAGGAGCTTGATTGTGGCAAAATTATAAGTTTTTACAAAGCCCTGGACCTTGCATAAAGCTTAAAGGGATGATAGTGCCTATTTCAAATTTCAACCATTAATGACACAAAGCATAAACAGATGTCATCCTTAGACACGTGCCTACCATGATCAAAACTAATCTCCATATGTCGTGCGTGTCTTTAATACAAAGAAAGCAGGGACTTGAAACTCTCCAGAGAGATGGACACCTGTCAGTCAGCACCCACACCACCGGAAGTCATGGACAAGAAGGATGTTGGAAACTCCAGTCAACTCTGGAACCTGTAGATACAGGCTACAAGAGGGCCTAGCTACTCGAAATTAAACTTGAGACCTGATGGCGGCCACCAAGTATTTCACAAAATGCATGAATGAAAAACAGTCATCAAATCCAGACAGAATTTTCTAGTAAACTTGAAAGGCATAAGGGAATCAGAACTAGATGACTTATTATGGTGGAGAAGAGGTTATTTACACGGACATAAATATGCTCAATTCTCACAAATCATCTGAATTGATTGGCTATTTCTCTTCATTGCTAAGAAGTTCTCTTTGAGGCTTCAAGAAACCAGTTCAATCGATAAGGATTCTTTTTTGTCCGGCACAATGGCTTTTACACGATAAATATTTTTTCTGCTGCCTTTTATTTTGATTTTCTGCGAGTGTTTGGATGAAATATTAAGCAGAAACAGCCAGATATTTGAGTTCTCGTCTGGAAAATATTTCAATGTTCTTTATTTCCTGTGAATTGAAAACCTTAGGCTAGAAGAAGAAAAAGATTTAAAGACCAGCACTATAAATATTGTAGTGTTCTCCACGAAATCCTTCGGCTCCAAGATGTAAAGATTTAAAGGCTGATACACTAAATATTGAAGTAAGATTTTGTAGATATGTCTGTATTTATGGTGGATGAGATCTTGAAAGGAGAGAGAGCAAATCCAAAGCACTTGTTGTATCTCAAGAAACAATCCCTTGGCTGTGGTAAGGAATCAGTGCTTAAGACATTTTATAAATGTATGTCATAATTACAATATCAAATGGCCTCTGTTTAACACCTTTGGAATTTAATTACTTAATACCCTCAATAACATGATATAATGAAAGTCTGCACAATGCCATAAACTGCTGATACTTGAATGAAATGAAAAAAAGAACTATAAGAGAAACTCAAAATGATATGCTGAGAAACAAAATCTATCACTTTTAAGTTTCAGAGGAAATCATGGAGAGAGAGGAAACTTGAAATAATATGTTGTAAACACAGAATCTATTACTTTAAAGTTTCATCAGGAGTTTGCGAAAAGAGAAGAGATGAAGTGAAGGAGCGCAAATTAAGGTGATTTAACTCTTACTCACAGATGTAATTAAGAGACCGGCTACTACATTACTTCACTTCATTCAAAGAGGAATAAACACAGAGCAAAACTGGAAATACATATCAACATCAACAAGTGCAGGAAATTTGATCTTCTTTCATTAATTTCTCTGAAAATTCAGTACCAAATTAACAATCATCCAGAGGTCCAAACCTCGGAACCCTTTTTCTTTATTTCTATCTACTTAAATACATCAAAGTAGTTCAAAACTGTTGAACTTCTTGAAACCATTCGACTACCTAAACTGTAAAGATTACTTAAGCAATCGTACAGAGAAAACAAATAAAAACTGGAAATATTGTTCGTTTTGTTGAATTTGATATTGCTGATGCATCCTCACGAAGTGTCGAGGTGTCCTTTCTAGTTATGATGCAGCAATTGCACAGTTCTGTAACGACGCCTTGGTGCCCAACTTGACCCAGTTTTCGTGCTTCCCACAATTCCACTATACATTCTTCTGCTCGACTCTGCCTATGCCTCTTTATTCATTGGTCGCCCCTTCACATTACCTTATCGCATACACGGTTGCAACTTTATAGAAACCCCGTAGACCTGTGGTTTACGGGCCCACACATGACCTGACCAATCAAAAGCAATCGCACTTTGCAACTTATTCGATATCGCATGCCGGCAACTATAACAAATAGCTTAAATGGTAAACAATAATAATGTCGATGTGCGAAACTGCTCTGTTTGCGATTTAACCTCCACCCTTGATCTGCGCCCCAATCCAATGGTCCCGCTGTACTGTCTCACACCGCCATCTCCCGTTTGTCGCATCACAACCAAAATACTTTATCTTGCGAAGACTTAATGCTAAACTCTAAACCTGCCGATGTGTGATATGCGCTGAATCATTGTGCCAACACGTGGCTCCTCCCTTTATCACAACGCAAGTTTCGCTTCTTACCACATCACAAGTTATTTTGTTTAACTTGCGAAGTCCTTAACGCATAAACTAAATAATCGCCGATGCGAAATCATGCTATGCCGACACGTGTCCACTTCGCAACTTTTCAAACTTAACTTTGCGATGCAACCTGGTCCGTCCATCTCTCACTTTAATTCTGCGATTTAATCCTCGTCGTCAGATCGCCTCCTTTGGGAATCTTCTAAAGGTTTTATGCCTTAACCGATTTCTCTGTTTCTTCGGTTGTTGCCGCTCTACAACTCCATCTTCTCCACGCTACTCCTTGCGATAATTCATTCAATGAACTCGTGCAACTCCATCTTTCTCCACAATGTTAAACCCCTCCTAAGCTTTATTCTGGTTATCCAATCCTTCGACCTACCTTCACATCTCATCACGAAATGTTAATGTACCAACATATAAATCAAAATTCTTCTTCGACATACAAACTTTTACATTTTCTAACATATATGCTTTTTTGGTGTTTTGAAAAATATTTCAAAGGTAAATGCAAATGAGCCACAACATCTGGCTCCACCTAGGGATAGTGATTTTTTCCACAGAAGCGCTAAGAACAGGGGATTAGTGCCTTATCCATTGGGCATGGAATCAAATATTGCTTGGTGACATATGAACAATGAGCAATCCGGTATTTACAATGATGGAATGTTGACTTTTAATGCTAGAAATAATGCTTTAGATACTGCCCGTTCACGGGCAGCTGTACTGACTCTCCATCTAGATCTTCCAAAATGAATGTGTTATTTGACCTTGCCTCAGAGATTCTGTATGGACCATACCAGAGAGGGTCAAATTTACCATGCTTCCCCTTTTCTTCTCGTCTGGTGTCCCATCTTAGTACCAAATCTCCTGCTTGAAAAAGAACTTTTGCTTCTCTGTCAAATATAGACTTCATCTTTTCCTGATAATTAACCAAGTTATCCCTGACTTTGTTTCTGTTTTCACTTGATTCAATTATCTTGTTCAACCTTCTTACCAGAGCATTAGGTTCTCCCTGAGCTTCTTGAAGGAAAGAAATCACTGGTTTGGCCAGCTGAGTAGGAAATAGTGTTGGGATCCCATAAACCAGTTCATAGGGAGACTTCCTAGTAGATCTCCTGGGGGTGACTCAAACTACCCAGAGGGCGAACTTCAACTTCATATCCCAATCCTTCTGATTCTCAGTGATTGTCTTCTTCAAGATTATGACCAATGTCTTATTTGAGGACTTTGTCAATCCGTTCCCTTGGGGATGATATGCTGTGGAATGTGATAAAGTTACATTATATGTTTGACAGAAATTAATGAAACGAGCAGAGTTGAATACTTGAGCATTATCAGTCACAATTTTGACTAGACATCCGAATCTACTAAAAATGTTTTCCTCTAGAAACTTCATCACTACTTGGTCATTGGCCTTCTTAGTGGGTATTGCTTCAACCCATTTTGTAAAGTAATCAGTGATAGTCAGAATCCACTTGAACTGTCCACTTGATGGTGGATTGATCTCTCCAATAAAATCCAATCCCCATTGCCTGAAAGGTTCTTCAATAAATACTTGGATGAGAGGTAACGGAGCAAGTTTTCTCTTTTCAGCAAACAACTAACACTTTTGACAACTTCTGACCAGTCTATAAACATCTGCAAACAAGGTTGGCCAATAGAAGCCTGACTTGAGAATTTTATGAGCAGTGACCTTCCAGCTATAATGTCCACACAGACTTTCATGATATTGTTTGGTGACTTCAACAGATTCTCCTTCGATCAAACATAACAGCAAAATACCTGCAGGATCTTTCCAGTATAGCTTTGCTTCTATGATAACATATGGTTGAGACTTGAGCTTGAGAGCTCTGTATTTTGTTCTATTTAGTGAAGCTGGACACGAAAAGAAACACAAGTAATGCACAATATCTTTATACCAATCAGAGCACAAAAAATTGTATTGAATACCTGTTTTGGACTTGTTTTGACCTTCTTCATTAACAGGTCCATCCACTGGTACCAACAGATTGATTCCCAAGTCTTAAAAATTTGTTTCTGTCAACAACTTCGCTAACCCCTGTCCCTTGACCAGCTTGGTGGGTTTGATGTCCAAATCATACTCTTGGATTTTTGCTATCCACTTCCCCCTTTTTCCTTCAACATCGCTTTGGACCAGCACGTCTTTCACAGCAGCATTAGGAACATAAGCAGTTATTTGGGACTGTAACACATAAGTCATGAAAGCTTTCAGTGCTTTGACCAAAGCATATACTTGTTTCTCCAAAATATTGTATTTGAGCTCAGCATCTCTGAGAACTTTACTAAAAAATGCAACTGTCTACTCCTTACTATCTTCATTTTTCTGCAATAACACGGCGGCAATAGTAGTGGGGGATGCAAATGAGAATACCTGAAAGACATTTTGATAGTCTGGAATAATCAGAACTGGAGCTTCCTGCAGTGCTTCCTTTATTCTAGCAAATGCTTCTCTTGCTCCCTTGTCCCATTTCACTTCTGCATTTTTCTTCAACATATCTGTTATACTTCTCACAATCTCAACATAATTGGGCACAAATCTCCTCAGAAAGTTTATTTTTCCCAGGTATCTCTTGATATCTTTCTCGCTTCTGGGAAAAGGAATAGTCTGAATGGCTTCCACCCTTACTGGGTCAATCTTTACTCCTTGTTTAGAAACTATGTGACCCAATAATTTACCTTCTTCTAAGGCAAATAAAGATTTCTTGGGATTTAATGATAGACCAAACTTTCTGCACTTTTGAAAAGTTTTTTGCAAATGCTCCAATTGTTCATCATCTGACCCTAAGAAAACAGTGACATCATCCAGATATATAACTACAAACATGTCACCAACGAAGGCTATGTCCATGGCCCTCTGAAATGTTGCACCTGTGTTCATAAGGCCAAATGGCATCCTTGTGTACATGAAGGTGCCCCAGGGCGTAGTGAAAACAGTCTTCTTCTGATCTTCTTTTTCTACTGCTACTTGATTATACCCAGAAAATCTATCAACCATAGACAACCTGTGAGCTCTTGTCACCTTCTGTAAGACATAATCCGTTTTCGGCAAAGGATAATTATCTTTTAGAGATGCTCGGTTCAAGTTCCAGAAGTCTACACACAGTCTTATCTCTCCATTCTTCTTTCTTACAAGGACTAGATTAGAAACACAGTCTGAATATCTGAGAGGGACTATAATTTTCACCTGCAACAGTTTCTTCACTTCTTTTTCGATTGGAGCTAACAACAATGGATTGATCTGTCTGAGCTTCTGTCTGTGTGGTTTGAGTCCTTCCTTCAATGGAATCTTATGCTGAATTATGCTTTTGTCATATGTTTTCAGGTCTTCATATGACCAGGCAAACACATCCATATATTTCTTAAAAAGATCAATGTATCTTTCTTTGTAGTTTTTGGGAACATCTTTGAACAATTTCACTATTTTGGGTTCCTGCCAAGTTCCCAAATTACAATCTTCCATCTCTTCTTCTTGATGTGTTTTCTTTGAATCAACAGCAACATCATTAGCATCGAATAATCTTTCAAGGGGAACCAACCCTTTGGGGAGCACATTATCTTTCAATTGGATAATCTTGTGTTCACCTATTGACTGCTTAAGGTTTCTTATTTTTGCTTTCTGCTCTGTTCGTTCTTCCTCTTGGTCTATCTCAGCATCTTCAAAGCTTCCAATCATGGTCAAGAACTAACTTATCTATTCATCATCATCAAACACCTACCAATGTTTCACATTGTCAGGGATAGAAGGTCTATGTCTCATTTCAATTTCATACCTTAACCTTGGATTTATTGGAGGTTTGAAGGTGTTGGCTGCAACTGCCAAAGAATCAGCCAATCTATTCTCCTCCCTCGGAATATACTAAAGATTAAAAGCTTCAAAATAGTTTTCTATCAGATCCCAAACTTCATTCCTATACGATCTCAACCTCAAATGCTTGGTTTGAAATGATTTTTAATCTGCCTTATTATCAATTCAAAGTTAACAAAAATTGAAAGACATTGAACTCCCATCTGTTTAGCAACTTGAAGGCTTGAGATTAAGGCCTCATACTCAACCACATTCTTTGTTGAATCAAATTCTAGTTTAAAAGAAAAAGGCATAAGGTTACCTTCTGGTGATATCAGCAAGAATCCAGCACCTACGCCCTTCTTGGAGTAGGCACCATCAAAGTAGCACTTCCAAATCTTCCTTGAGTGCAACTCATTATTTACAACTGCTAAAGAGAGTTGCTTCCCTGTGTCTTCAGCAAATTTTGCATCTTCATGCAACATGAAACAAGAAAGATCTTCTGTTTCTTGACTATAAATGGGGGAATTTCCTGGATCTTTCTTGCAGGTAGTCTTCACAAACCTTGTTTCCCTGTACAATCTCCTTTCTTCCCCATTAAAAACCAAAATGATAGCATAAGTGAAATCTAATTTTAGTACACCTCCCAAATTTGCTCCCCAAGATCTTGACAGGAGCATTCCAAACCTGGCTGGGATGTCAGCAACCACTACATCCATGACTATACTCTTTGCTGCGATTTGTGCCAACGAAACTATTACATCTTTAATTAACCCAACACATTTCACCCTTTTGGAGTCAAATGAATACAGATCCCTATAATGTTTGGTAATCTGCAAGTTAAGTTCCTTCATAACAGACAATGGCATGAGATTATGGGACGCTCCTGAGCCCAGCATGCAATTATGTAGAGTAAAATCGTGAAGCAACAGAGAAATATAGAAGGGTGAAACAAAAGGATCTACTTCTTCTACATGAGGACCAAAGGTGACCATTGGCTTTTCTTCTTGTAAGTTCACCGTGTCACTTATATCTTCCACCTGTGTGGGATTAATATATTCTGAAATTTCTTTCTTGTAAGTTGGTATTTTAGCTAATTCTAGAAGACGTACCTAGATTTTAACCTTCTCCAACTCTTTTGCCAAACTGAAAGCATGAGTTTGCTTAACGTTATTTTCAGGTTCTTCTTCACTCTTTCTAGAATTTGCCGCTTGTTCGGGTACAGGAACAACTTTCTCCAAAATATTAGTGTCAACTGATTTGTTCTGGGAAGATTCAACCTGCTGCACATTTGTTCTATTAAGTGAATTTACAGGTTGTTTTCCCTTACTAACCTGTTTCACAGGGTCCTTTTGTTGTGGAGTCGCCATTGGAGGAGGAATGGAACATTTTTGTTTACCTTCATTATCCTGCACCCTAGATCTCTTTCTAGACCTTAAATCATACTTTTTATGTAACTCAGCTTGCATGAAATCTGTGAATTGTCTACAGTATTCATCCATTTCATCTTGATCAAAAGATACTTCAGCTTCAGCATATTCTCCCTCACAATCTTCCTCTTCATCCTCTTCTATTGCATACATAGCAGATACTTGATCCTTGGCCTCCCTTTGGTCATCTTCTGTCGGCTCTGCAGGTGCTGCTTCTATATACAACAGTGCTTGAATATGGTCTTGATCTCTTCTTTCCCTCGGCAAAATTTGCAGGGGATGTCTTCTGAATTGAGGGTTAAACCCCCCTCGGTTTTGTTGTACTTGTCTTTGGGAGTTTTTATTTTCCAATTCCATCTTGGCTAGCTTATTGATGCTTCATCACCTTTGTTATATCTTCAATTCTTAGATCTTGTGATGATTCTTCTTTTGCTTTCCCCTTCTCTTGGACCAGTTGTTTCCCTTTCGCTTTTCCAGCTACAGTCATATTCACTTCGATCTCTAGAGCATCTGTCTGTATCTGCTCAAGAGTAGGGGCTCTTCTCTCTCTCAATGTAAACCTAAAATCAGCTTCAAAAGCCCCAGCAAAAGCTACCTTTGCTCCTATAGGGGAGATGCTTCATCTCTATGGGTAAACTATTGTACAATTTGTTGAATCTTTTTACAAACTCATAAATGCTTTTATTAGGCCTTCTTTTAATTGCATTAAACTTTGTCAATGAGTAACCATGATCTCTCTTTTCTCCTCATCTCTGAGTGAATTGAGTTTCTAACTCTTCCCAGTTATTTATTGAACCGTTTGGTAAACCTTTAAACCATTTTCTAGCCTCTCCATCTAAAGACTGCACAAATAGTCTTATCACAACATCAAGATGTTCTACATTTAAATTCTCAGCAAAAGTGCAAAACAAGGGTAAATGTTGTTCTGCAGTTACTTCATCTTCTCCAGTGAAACGAGGAAGTAATTTGAGGTATTCTTCAGGCATGGCATTCATTGGTTGCGCAAGATTTAGTGGAGCACATATGTTCAACAAAAAGGTTGGTGCTGCCATATTTACACCTTGGTTAATTGTTCCTTGGGTAGTTGAGGTTGATGAACCTGTTGTGAAAGTGAATGAGGGTGGAGGCAAAACTAACATGGGAGTGGGTTGATAAACAATGGCAGAAGAACCAGCATCTATAATTGGTTGCATTGGAGTGAAGGTAAAAGAAACAGACTCAAAAGAATGTTCTTCTAACTTAGGTTCATGAAAATGAATGGGTGTGGAACGAGAATCTTGTTCCAAGAAAGAGAGTTCCTCGGAAATATCTTCAAACAAAGGGTTATGAGAACTATTGTCAGGAGGAGACAATGTAGGATCAGGTATTGAAGGAATTTCAGCTTTCTGAGCCTTTTCAGAAACCAATCTTTCTGGGTCTGGCAAAGCAGGGACTATCTGCTGGGAGGTATCTGACCTCATGTGAGGCCTTTTGAAAGCCAGAATTTTGAAAATAACAAACACAGCCCAATATTTCCTCCTCACTAAACAACCAGAGGAAATAATGTAAAAAAACA
This sequence comes from Pinus albicaulis, assembly GCA_034641835.2. Taxonomy (NCBI): domain Eukaryota; kingdom Viridiplantae; phylum Streptophyta; class Pinopsida; order Pinales; family Pinaceae; genus Pinus; species Pinus albicaulis. The sequence continues at coordinate 7,999,806 of CM076582.1, read as the reverse complement.
AGGGAAAAATAAACTTTGTTTCTTTGTCCCCGACAACGGCGCCAGAAAATGTTGTATCTCAAGAAACAATCCCTTGGTTGTGGTAAGGAATCAGTGCTTAAGATATTTTATAAATGTATGTCACAATTACGATATCAAATGGCCTCCGTTTAACACCTTTGGAATTTATTAATACCCTCAATAATCTGATATAATGAAAGCCTGCACAATGCCATAAACTGTTGATACTTGAATGAAATGAAAAGAAGAACTATAAGAGAAACTCAAAATGATATGCTGACAAACAGAATCTATCACTTGTAAGTTTCAGAGGAAATCGTGGAGAGAGAGGAAACTCGAAATAATATGTTGTAAACACATAATCTATTACTTAAAGTTTCATCAGGAGTTTGTGAAAAGAGAAGAGATGAAGTGAAGGAGCGCAAATTAAGGTGATTTAACTCTTACTCACATATGTAATTAAGAGACCGGCTACTACATTACTTCACTTCATTCAAAGAGGAATAAACACAGAGTGAAACTAGAAAGACATATCAACATCAATAGGTGCAGGAAACTTGATCTTCTTTCATTAATTTCTCTGAAAATTCAGTACCAAATTAACAGTCATCCAGAGGTCCAAAACTTGGAACCCTTTTTCTTTATTTCTATCTAATTAATTACATCAAAGTAGTTCATAACTGTTGAACTTCTTGAAACTATTCGACTACCTAAACTGTTAAGATTACTTATGCAATCATACAGAGAAAACAAATAAAAACTGGGAATATTGTTCGTTTTGTTGAATCTGATGTTGTTGATGCATCCTCACGAAGTGCCGAGGTGTCATTTCTAGTTATGATGCAGTCGCTGCACAGTTCTATAATGATGCCTTGGTGCCCGACTTGACCCAACTGTCGTGCTTCCCACAGTGCCACTATACATTCTTTTGCCCGACTCTGCCTATGGCTCTTTATTCATTAGCCGCCCCTTCGCATTACCTTATCGCATACACGACTGCAACTTTATACAAACCCCGCAGACATGTGGTTTACAGGCCCACACACGACGTGACCAATCAGAAGCAATCGCACTTCGCAACTTATTCGATATCACACGCCGGCAACTATAACAAATAGCTTAAAAGGTAAACAATAATAATGTTGATGTGCGAAACCGCTCTATTTACGATTTAACCTCCACCCTTGATCTGCGCCCCAATCCAACGGTCCCGATGTACTGTCTCACACCGCCATCTCTCGTTTGTCGCATCGCAACCAAAATACTTTACCTTACGAAGACTTAATGCTAAACTCTAAACCTGCCGATGTGCAATATGCGTTGAATCGTTGTGCCAACACGTGGCTCCTCCCTTTATCACATCGCAAGTTTCGCTTCTTACCACATCGCAAGTTTCGCTTCTTACCACATTGCAAGTTATTTTGTTTAACTTGCGAAGTCGTTAACGCATAAACTAAATAATCGCTGATGCGAAATCGCGCTATGCCGACATGTCCACTTTGCAAACTTAACTTTGCGATGCAACCTGGTCCGTCCATCTCTCACTTTAATTCTGCGATTTAATCCTCGCCGTCAAATCGCCTCCTTTGGGAATCTTCTAAAGGTTTTTTGCCTTAACCGATTTCTCTGTTTCTTCGACTGTTGCCGCTCTACAGCTCCATCTTCTCCACGCTACTCCCTGCAATAGTTCATTCAATGAACTCGTGCAACTCCATCTTTCTCCACAGTGTTAAAACCCTCCTAATCTTTATTCTGGTTATCCAATCCTTCAACCTACCTTCACATCTCATCACGAAATGTTAATTTACCAACATATAAATCAAAATTCTTCTTCGACATACAAACTTTTACATTTTCTAACATATATGCTTTTTAGGTGTTTTGAAAAATATTTCAAAGGTAAATGCAAATGAGCCACAACAGCATTGCAGGATAGTTTTTGCAAACTATTAGTGAGAGATTTCAAGCTCATCTGTATAGATAAGTTGTTAAATAACGGAATTAAAGATCAAATTGTAACACTTTCAGTTTAAATTGGACAACTTCAGTTTAAATTGGGCAACTTCAGTTTAAATCGCACAATTTCAGGTTAAATTATAGCAATTAGAGTTAATTTTCAGTAGTGTCGAGTTAACTTGATGCATTTCTAGCCTCTAGCCAACATCGTTGCAATTATAGGCTAAATATTATTATTTCAAGCTAAATTGGGCCAATACAGAGTAACTTAAAGAATTTCAGGTTACGTAGTTGGAATTCAGTTTAAATCGAAGAATTTTACTCAAATATCATTATAGCTTAAATATCATTGTTCCAGGGTAAATTGAGCCAATACAAGCTAACTTACAAAATTTCAGGTTATACAGTTGCAATTAGGTTTAAATCAAAGAAATTTTAGTTTAAAATTTAGTTGCAATAATTGTTGCATTTCGTGAAAATTTGTACAAATAACAAGAGTCCAACATAAGCTTTGGGAATATTGATACTTTAGAATAAACTTTATAGTTGGAGGTTACATGGCATACATTCAGGATATTTGTAAATTTAGGAAACTATAGGTTTCCAGGGGAAATTGTTATATATTGGACTTTTATTCTATCCATTGAGGATTAGATTGTGGTTTTTGGTGGACAAACAGATGGATTTACAAGCTAATAATTGAATGCTTAGTAAAAGACGGGCTTCAAGGGGTCTTGAATTCGTACCTGCAGTGGACATTTCTGTTGTATCTTTATTACAAGCTCTACTTCCTCTTTTCCAAACAAATAATATGTTGTGAGAAGCCTAGAGGATGTTAAATTGAGCCAACCGCAGACTAACTTACAGAATTTCAGGTTGGGTACTTGCAATCCGGTTTTAATCGGAGAAATTTTAGTTTAAATTGCAACAATTGTTGCATTTTAGGAAAAAATGTACAAATAGCAAAAGTCCAAGATAAGCATTGCTAATATTGATAATTTAGAATATATTGTATAGTTGGAGGTAAAATAGCATAAATCCAGGATATTTGTGAATTTAGGAAACTCTATATTTTCAGGGGAGATTGTTATATATTAGATTTTATTCTATCCATTCAGGGTTAAAATGTGGTTTTTAGTGGAGAAATAGATAGCTTTGCCAGCTAACAATTGGCTGCTTCGGAAAAGAGAGACTTCAAGGTGCCCTCTAAGTGTACCTGCAGCGAACGTTTCTGCTATATCTTTATTACAATCTCTGCTTCCTCTTGCAGAACAAATAATATATTGTGAGAAGCCTAGAGAATAACAGAGGAGAAATGCAATCTGGATTACACAAACATTCAAGGATTTGTCTATGCTTTTTGAAGACATCGGAGTTGGGGGGGTCCCAATGCCTGCCTCTGCATGGTTATGCTTTAGAGAACTATAAGTTATTTTACAGAAGACAAAATATCTGCTGGAGGGTCATAGCAGCGATGGAAGTTGTATTTGGTTTGTCATGCAAACCAAAGGATATCAAATATATACTGTGTTCCGACACATGTTATGGCTAGTGCATTGGATGTACTATGCTTGAGATTGTTGGATGTCTCAGACGAGGTTAAGGAGCAAATTGAGTTGGTTCACAGTCTGTCCAGAAGAGCTAAACTTGTCATTGATATTTCTGAAGAACAAATCCGCAGAGATCTGCTGGATGTTCTTGATGAGTTCAAGAGGGAAGTGACCTCAAAGGAATCTAAACTCAGAAAGAGTTTTGACGATTTGCGTCTAGAAAATGCAAGGGTTTGTTGAAGAAAGATAGAGTTGTTGAAGAAAGGGATGAAAAATTAGAAAAAAAAGTTAGGTGCAGACCAAAATGTTTCAATTATTATTAATTAATAGCCTAATCGTCTTCATGCACTGTTGCAATTATGTCCTATTCAGAGTTACAGAGATGGAACTTGATGCACAATTACAAACATACAGTGAACACACAGTTTCTAGAACGAAGTCCAAGGATATCCCTGTTATTCCAGATGATTTCAGATGTTCAATCTCACTTGATTTGATGAGAGAACTAGTCACTGTTTTTACTGGCCAAACATATGAGCTAGCACCCATTACCAGATAGATCAAAGAAAGAGACTCTACTTGTCCGAAGAATGGGCAGAAGGTTTTGCCAAAAATCTTATTCCAGATTATGCTCCCCATGGCCTTGTTCAGTATTGTGATACACATAATAACCCCTTTAAAAAACCTTAAAACAACAAGAAACGTTCTTCAATGGAAAGTATCATGAGTATCAAGGCAGCTTTAGAAACTGCAATGACTGCAGCATTCCTGGTAGAAAAACCTGCTACAGCTTTTGAAGAGAAAAAGCAGGTTGCTTATGAAGTCACACTACATGCTAAATGCACCATGACCAATAGAGCTTGCACGGCAGAGACAGGAGTCATTCCTTTGCTTGTATCACTGCTTACTTCACAGGATCCCAAAGCTTAAGAAAATTCTGTAACTGCCCTACTAAATTTATCTGTTATGCAATCTGGTGCATGCAGCCGATCATCAATGTTCTCAGAAATAGATGCAGTATAGCTGCAGTGTTCTGCAGCTTTCCTCTGTTGGTGAATATAAGAAATCAATTGGAAAGAGGCCTGATGTCATTCCAGCTTTGATAAATCTTCTTTGGGACAGAATTATCAGAGGCAAGAGGGATGCAGCTACTGCCTTGTTTAATCTTTCAGTTTTTTGTTGAAGTGCTTCAAAATAGTAGCAGCTGGTGCAATTCTTCTGTTTATTAATGTTTTGACAGATGACACACCAGATCTTACAGACAATGCAGTTTCTGCTCTTCTTGTTATTGCGAGACAACTAAAATTGGCTTCTACTTCACTTAAATGCAAGGATAATACTGTGGCCAGTTTGCCATCACTGTATTGCAATGGAAGTGACAAAAATTGTAAATAACGTATTGAGATCACCATCGTTAATGCCTCATCTGTATAATCTTCTTACATCAGGTACTCACAGAAAAAAAACTACATTTATTCTCAGAATCCTTTACAGTGAGGCAACTTCAAGAACTCCGCAAACAATTTTCTCATACGATTCTGAAAGTTTAGTCAACACTGCGCTAGCAGTTGGAGAATTTTGTATACTTTTGCATTCTTTTTGTCAATTTTTATGAAGAATTGTTTTTCTTCTGTGTTAAGCACCTGCCACCAATTCGTGCAGGTGCTCGCCTTTTACTGGCATAGTATATTCTTTCACTTTGGTAAACAAGAATGAAAATCAATGTAAGCATTCTCTTGTTCGGACAGGGTAATGTCTTGTACTTTTTAATCTGTGCATACGGCTGACAAAACTCAAACTCTAGTTATCCGCAAAGCCTTCGATAAGTTCAAGTGGAGGCCATGTAGATTAAAACCAGTTTAAATGGGAAAAAATGCAGGTATGACACAGTTTCAACACACCCCTGAACACTACCACGATATGAATTAGATCTTAGAATAACAAAACCATGCAAATGAATTCAGTTTGTGAGCGTCGATTGCAAGAACCCTTAACCCTTCGTTGTTGAATTCCCTGGCAGGAAGCGTAAAGCGTAATCTGCTAATGCCCTAAAACCCTAAACCCTGGACTTCCTTAGTGTAATGAGACAAAGAAATATTTGGAGAAACAAGTACATGAAGGGGGCATAGCGAAACCTTTTCCTGGAAGTGTCGCTGGAGGCTGAACTGAACAACCTCGACCTCGAACGGCAGCAGACTATGTCGCAGAGCGTCTGGAAGCCACACCAAGGTGAGGGATACAGTTAAGTGAAGTGAAGGGAACGCCTAGATGCAAATCTGGAAGTTCGGCAACGTTAACGTGAGGAGCCACCAAGCACTTCATAATTAAAAAGTAAATAAAATCTTTGATATTTTATAGAAACTGAATATCTATGTCTTCGTTGAATGTTCAATTTGTGTGTATCTCCCATCCTCATTTGTGTGTATCTCCCATCCTCTATGTCTTCGTTGAATGTTCAATTTGTGTGTATCTCCCATCCTCGTGGTTGGTTGATTTCAATTTCGCAGCCTTGTCTCTTAATTTAAATAATGACAATGAATTTTAGTAGTCTAGACATTTGGCATCGATCCTCTATTATTATAATAATTTAAAATTTAATTCTTAAATTATAATGATAGTGGCTTTGATACTTACCCATTTTCATGGCAGTAGAATAGATATTAATCTTTAATGTAATCATTTAAAAGATGTTTAAAAAATGTTTCATAGTAATAATTTTGTAATGATTTCTGAAATATTTGTTTAGTCAATTAATTCAATAAACTATATATATTTTAACAAGTTTTTAGATTTTTTATAGAATTTTTTTGGTAATAATCACATGTAAATGAACATTGTCGATGCATTTTCAGAAATTGTTGTTAAGAATATTAAAAATAATAGTTAAAATCAATTTTAGATTTGAAAGTGAAAGAACATCTTTCTTGTTTTGTTTGGACTGTTTGCAGGCGAGATTTCAAAATCAGTGTGTCGTGTGATTCTTGTTGTCTTGATGAATTTTCGAGCCCACGTTTTAACAATTTTGAACTAGACCCAAGAGGATTCTACAAAACCAGAACCAGTAGGATTTTAATTTTATATTTTTTCCCTTACAAGTAACACAGATATCCAAGTGTGAAAGCCATGTGAGAGGTTGTGAGAAGGTTTAGCTCATAAGAAAACTATATGATCTCCTCCTCCTACAAAACATATAGATTACATGGTCTTGTAATTCTCTATCGCAAGTTTCAGTTGGCAAGGACTTGCTGCTTCGTAGCTCTTCTTGTTTAAAGTATTTATGGTGATTCTTGTATGGGGTGTTGGGCCATGGGATAAATATGAAATTGATGTATGATAATGAAGTGGTAGTCAATTGCAAGCATGTGGTGGTGGAGGTTTAAGTGGATAAGGGTTTTCATATGCCAAAGGGGTTGCCCCAATATGGGCTTTTGTGTCTACCACCTTCATAGCACTGTATAATCCCACTTTCAAACATGAGTGTGAGGTTGGTTGCCATTAATGGCGCAAGCAAGGGAGGTAGCCATTGGGTACCATTGGGAAGAAATATATTGGGCTCCCTCTATTTGGTTCTTCATTATAAACTTTGTTAGTGTGGCGTAATTTCTTTGTGGAGATTGTTATGCAGGTTTATATGTTTGGTGTGCATGCATGATAGATGCTAGTTAATTAGTGGGGTCATATGCATCTGCATCAGTTTCTTTGATCTAGTAGCCTATATCCTGTGTCCTTTTATTTATTGATATTCAGAGTTTGGTAGTTGTTTGATGATAAGAAAAATATAGTAATCAAGTAAATAAGAAGTTAACTACAAAGTAAATCAATTTAAGTAAAAGAACATCAAAAGCAACTCTCAAAGTAAGAGAAATAACCCTAATCTAGCTGCCCTTGACTCCTAGACATGGTTTCAAAGCTAAGGTGAAAAGAAGAGGTGGTTTGAAGATCACTCAATTGAAGAAGGATACATAAGGGACAAACATAAGAAGATCATCAAGGAAATAAAGTCATCAAGGAGGACTAGTCTACACATCATCTTTAAGGAAGGACCATAGGAAAAAGAAAGAAAGGCCTCAAGGACCCTACATCCACTCAAAGAAACAACTCTACACACTTTAAGTAATTTGGGAAGCCTCTCATAATATACATCATCATTCAAAGAATAAATAATAAGAACTTCATCATCATCAAAGGAATCCAAGTGATCTCCCTCGCATTAAAGAAAGGATCACACCTCAAGCATCTTTGAAGAAAGAAATCTCTTGAAGAAGTAACCTTCCCATCTTAAAGAAGGAAAATCATCCCTCCTTATAAGTCTCTCAAGGAAGACCTCATCATAAAGAAAACATCTAATGGAAGACATCGTCATCAAAGGAGTGTCTTCATTTGACAAGTAAGTACTTTTTATTTTATTTCTCAATCTACAATGACTTCTTTATGCAAGGAGAAAAACAAACTTGTTGGGACATAAACTAACTTGCATGGAAGAGGAGAATAGATTTTGTCCTCTTAGAAAATGTAGTGAATATATCTTTGGAACAATCACCAAACCTCCTCAAGAGAAATCTCAAGCACTATACAAATCTATGAAAGGATAAGTAAGAGCTCAAAGAATCCTCATCGAATCAATCAAGGATTCTCTCATTTCATATGTATCAAAGTTGAAGACACCAAAAGAGATCTATGACAAGTTGGTGGAACTATTCTATGTAATCATTGCAGGAGAAATAATACCATTAAGAACCAAACTATACAAGATGAAAGTATCAAGGGAATAAGGAGTACCCTCATACCACATGAAGGTATATCAAATAAGAGATCAACTACAAGGGCTAGGAGAAACAATGTCTGATCGAGAAATGACCACCATTGTATTCAATGCACTCTTATATGAATGAAGAAATTTTGTGTCAAGCATCTATGGAAAGAAGGAAACCACTCCATTCAATGATTTATGGTCACTATGTAAGATAGAAGAAGTGAGATTAAAGGAAAATAATTGTGTTAGTGTTTTTGTGGCAATGGAGTACCAAATAACACCTCCTTAACAGTTGGTTCGTCCCTGCAAAGGATCACAGAGATGGTTGGTAATGTTAGTGGATATACTTAAACAAAACAAAGCATTGCAAATAGTGAAAACAATGCATCTACAAACATAAACTAAAAATAAGAGAAAAATACAAAATAATTCTTAACGAAGCAACAAATCAACATAATAATGGAAAAAGACTCCCTTTATTAACTGTTGGTGGGAGAATATGAATACAATAAAATACTAAAAACACTTGAAGAGATCCTTTGAGCTATGGTTCTCAAAATCCTCAGCAAGGAGGTCCCTTTCCTCAGTCTCTTTGTAAGCTTCTCCTCTCTCTCAAAAGAAGTGTGAAGAATCTCCCATGGTGGACTCTTCTACTCTCACTAAGATGTTGGATTTATAAGAAGAAATATGGCCAGCAAGCTAGTACTCTCACTTATTCTTCTTCAATAATGAAATGTGGTGTTACTCTGATATCAATTTGGTCAACATAATAATGTCTCATGTTTTGGTTCTCCCATGGCTTTTTTATATAAAAAAAAATTGAACCCATATTCCCTCTCTTGGTTCAAGATTGATAGTGACTCAAGAGTAGGACAAGATGATTCCTTTGAGGGATGCATATATTTAGGGCGACTCGAAGTCGGATGTCCTTGAATGGAAATGTCAGGGAATCCTCTCCCCATGTGTAGGAAGTGGTATCAATTTTTTGAGTTCGCACTTTCCTTTGACCGCGTGGCTTTCGAAATAAAATTCGTGCGGTCGCGCATTTCACCTTCTTTCCTGGTGACCGGTCCAAATTTTCTTTTACCATGCTATGTAGAAAACCTGAGTGATAAATAAAATTTCTTATACAAGGCGGGCATGTCACATGCTTGTTATGATTTCTGGTTAATACAATCCGACAAATATTGGTTCTGTCAAGTCACAATGTAGTAGGTGACATGTTGATGGTTGGTCATGATAATTGTCGATGCTCTAAAGGGAATTTTATTTGAACAAATAGACTGAATCGGATGCCCCCATGCATCTTATAAATGAAGAAATTTCTGAGTGAGGTGCTTATGTATGCATGGGTATTTTACGTTGGGAACCTCCCTTGCATCATGGTGTAAGCACTGTTGAATGAGGTTCTTAGTGATGCGCGGGTATTCGACTAAATGGAATAGATGCAGCGGTTATGAAGTACGATACCACCCTGACATGAAAAATGGTGTTGATGTCGAATGTCCGAGGGACCGATGACATCAATGGGAAATGTTGATTCCCATTGCGCCACTCAAAAATGTTCTTTAAAGGGGGAACTAATCCAAGTTACTACCTCAATCGTGGAATATGAGTGGTGAAGTCGACAGGAAAGAAGCATCAATAGTTCAAGAAGTATTGATATAGGGGATCAAGGTTTCTGGTGAGGCAAATTGTAACATGGTGGGTTAACAAGGCATGATAATGAGAGCTGGATATAGTAATGGTTAAGGAAAATTGGCCCAAGGTCGGAGTTGTAATGCGAGTGGCGGTAGTCAATTTTGTTTTTAATAGGGGTAGCCCTGGAGTTGGTAGGACATCCAGAGTATGTGTAATTATGTTCTTGAATGATGTGATTGGGATCAGTGGAAAATTTTCAAGCCCTGACCAAGGGAGACTAGAAACTATCGTCGGGTATAAAAATATGGGTGGGAATATTTTTCTTATAAAATATTTGTATATTCTCCAAAAGAATGTAAAGATGGTTTGGATGTACAAACACAGAGACGAATGCCACAAAAAACATGTTGGCATGCATAATGATGTAGGGATGGTGTCTGTTTGCTAAGGGTGGGGGCCCCATTGGCTGGTATCAATGTGGGTTCGATGAGGCGGATTAAGTGACGCAAATGGGTTCTGTAAGTGGGGTTATGATAGGCCAAATGTGGAACACAGTAGTGCATCCTGCTTGATTCATCTTAAAATATCAGGGGTAGCCCATGAATGGGTTTGATGTGCAATGAGTGAAGCATAATGAGGATTATATTCAAGGCGTGCAAGTGGAGTGGTTCCTAGGACTGAGTAGGTGGTCATGGACCCTGATAGTGAATTGAGGTCTATGAATATGAATGGAGCCACGAGTGAGGAGGCTCTATCGACCGACATAGATGTTTATCATATGCAAGGAGAAGTGGTGATAAACATGGTCGAGATGATGGACCCTAAGGTACATTTTGGAGAAATGATGTTAGAATATGCAAAGCTTGAGAGGAATCCTATCATGTTGAGTGGTGAATGATACCTGCTCTTATATTTGTCTGTCATGGTGTTGGTCGAAGCATGTTGTTCATGATGTACTTGCAATATCCACGACCAATACCCAAGTGAAAGTATATTTTTAAAACATATTAATATTATGTGACTGAATCAATGGTATGAGTTTAAAAAACAAAAGAAGGCACACCTGAAATGATGTTATGGGAGTATTGCGGGTCCGCAAATGAGTTTTGGTGATAACTGGAATGGAGAATTTCATGATGAACATGACATGGTATTGATCCTTATGTATCTTATGGTTTTTAGAACGAGGGTCCTGAGCTCCTGTACTGGGCTCCATAAAATTGCAAAGAAGACGATAAATAGGGCTAAGGGGGCCAAATATCATTTCATTTGCATTGTTGAGCTTGAGAGACTATAGCTTGATCCCGAACCCTTTCTTACAATCATCTAGAGTACTAAGGAAGCGTGTGGGGAGAGCCAGGTAGGAGCTTGTACCCTAGCCTTTTCATTTTTGGTAGTTCTAGGGTAGGTAGGTCGTACAGGGGTTCCCTATACGACCTTTTTAGGGTGAATTTTTTAGGGTAGCGTGAGCGACTTACGTAGAGTCGCGCAGTCACTGCGTGAACCTCTGAGGTTTATGCGGCGGCACCGCGAAAAAGGGCCCCTTAGTCGCACAATCGGTGCAGCTGAGTCGCAATAAGCTGTAACAATGTCCATTCAGGGGTCGCCACTACTTGTTCACTGGACCACGCATGGTCTTCACATTTGTGTTTGACACAGATGCGCAGACCATGCGTCTGTGTTAAACACAAACCCAAACCGTGGGTATGTGTTAAACATAAACACATAGACCGTTCGTCTGTGTTAAACATAGACGTGCAGACCTCGGTCTCGTGGTCGTTGCAACCTATGGCCTAAAAAATGTGCAACTCACATGTCCTTTCTTGCGATGTGTGCGCCTGTGTGGGGCATAGGTTCGCGCTTGTTAGAAATAGGTGTTTTCTCATTTTTCTAGCTTAGGAAGCTAAAAAATTGATTATTGATATCCTTGATGGCAGGATGATTTTGAGAGAGTAGGATTGGGTGACCCTGCATGCTGCGGTTGCGGGGAGCTAGGAAGTGAGCTAGGCCTTGGCTCGATGGGGGTTACTGAATTTTCTTTAGAACCCGATCTTGAGATTGCAGGTTAGATTCCCACACTTTTTGATTCACTGCTAGGATGATGAACAATAAATCATGGTGGTGCGGAGGGATAATTTTCCCATATCGCGCCAGATTGATGTGTATTTTGTGATATGTTTGCTACCTCATGGGGAGGCTTTACCATATCCATTGCCAACTGGGCATGTGGACATCCACCGATGGGTGGTGACTGAGCGTCATTGCGGGCACAACCCCTTTGAGGAGGCTTGCATCCGAATATCTACTCTCTTATATCTTATTGAGCGAGTTTCTCTAGCTATGATTTCTTGGTTGACAGGGTCAACTTCCCCCCACAGAGTATAAGGACCCCAGATAGCGGTCCTTCAGCATTTACAGGCGGACCATTTCTTTGACTGGGTTTGATTTGTGTACAGGGGCATGACATCCCAACTTACACAGGTGAGGTGTGGCAAGCTTTAGAGCTTTTTATACACGAGTATTCTTTGCAACAATATGTATGAGAGGGTTGTTATGCTCTGATTCTTTTTTACAGCGCCTCCAGGGCCTGCCAGGGAACCACGCATACAACGGTGGGAGCTGGTGATGCCACGAGCGGGTAGTGGAGCTGTGGGGTGTTATTGGAACGCCACCATCGAGGGTTGGTTTAACTCCAACCCTCAACTGATATTGGAGTACCCATACCATGGTACGGACTTTCGGGGGGATCCAAACATGGGTCTTCCTCCTAGTGATGCCTGGGGACCAGCAGGTACGAGAATTTTCGTTTTCTTTATTTATGTATTTTTTTACATGTATATGTGTGTTTTATATGATGACACTCATATCGTGCTTATTTACTTGCAGATTCGGAACCCCAGGGGTGACCACTAGCCTACTTGGTAGGCAATGATCTGAGACGTATGAGTGTCGTAGGGGCGATACCTGTGCCCCAGATACCTAGAGATGCGAGGCCTCCTGCTAGGCCTAAGCGTCTAGTGTAGTCGCGCCAGTTGGAAATTGTTAGACCCTCCAGGGAGGGTAGTAGTGCGGCAACAACCGGGGGCACAAAGCGGTGGTGCGAGCATCCTGAGGTAGCAAAGGCTCAGTTATTAGTTGTGGAGACCGAGCTGCGAGATTACCAAGACACTTGGGGTAGGTTTAGGCTCTGAATAGATGGATTCCCACTATGGGATGGGATGGGTTGGCAGAGGTCATCGTGGAGACGATGATGGCACATGAGCGGGCTCATCGACCGACTTTGCATTGTATAGCTTTGGCAGTGGCCACAGTTGGTCCCATTTTGGCTCCTGGTGTAGAGATTGGTCCACGAGACTAGGAGGGAGGGCCTTAACCCTAGATGTTTTTTTATGTATGTACCAGGGAAAGCCCCCAGTATGAGGATTCTCCCCTTATTTTTGATGACATATTTTTGCTTGGTTATGAGCCAGTGGATTTTATATTCATTTTTGTAAACTTGGAGACATATATTTGATGTATATATGGGAGATGTATTTTGGTGGCTCTCATGATGTATACATGTTGATACTTTATGGTGTATTTCATGTCTGTTATTTATATGTTTTTTATATATATGCGATGGATATTGATGCTTTTATGGTTGATGGTATATATGTGATGCATTCCAATCTAGGATTTGGTCAGCTATGCGATCAACTATGTGATTTTGATCTCTTGGTATATGTGTCAATGTGATGTGATCAAAACTTTGAGCTAATATTTTTTCATGCAAATATTTCCTAAAGAGGTGTGGATCACACACCTGAAATGTCTGATTTAACTGTGACACAACTAGCTAGGAATCGAGGAATACATGTAGATGGCGGATACCTTGGAGGGAGAAATCGACCAAAATCCCTATGGCGATGTCATATTCGACTTGATTGTTGTTGGTTGACTTGATACAAAGCCCATTAGTGAGGTAAGGTGTCTGGTCATGAGAGTATATGGCCCAAGCTGCAGCAGAAATATTTTGCGACCATCGAGAGGTGCCATCGGCAAATCCATAATCGTAGATTGGTGGACGATCCATCTGTGACACAAGATGAGAAAGTGTATTTTTAGAGTAAATCCATGATGAGGTGATCATCATAAAAACAAGTTATGGTACATACGTATTTATTCTAGGGAATTGGGGGCCTTTCTTTATGGGTGAATTTTTTCGAGGTAGAGTCCATTAGTGGAATTTTTAGGTATGTCCCATTGGGATCTGATAAAATGTATGCCCCCTTGAGGAGGCAATGTTTGACAATATATGGACCCTTCTATAGTGTCTCCAATTTCCCAGGTCCTAAAGCTTCTTAGGTGAAATCATGGTGGAGGACTAATCCTCCCCAGTGAATGATCGAGAGGTGATGTTGCGGTCAAACGAGGCTTTGACCCTCTTTTTGTGGGATTCATTATGTTGGAGAGACCCTCTTCTTCGACCAGTTCTATCTAAACCAAAATTTTCTCTAGGGTTTTAGTATCGGTGAGAAGTTTGATATCCGAATGTAGGGTGGGGATTTCACGTTCAATGGGAAGCTCGACCTCCACCCCATAGACTAATTGGAAGGGTGTGAACCCTATTGATGCTTTGGCCGCTGTGCAATATGCCCGTAGGGCTGAGAACACCATGTGGTTCCAATTGGTTTTGTGATTGTTCACCATACGCTGTAATATTGTTTTGAGGACTTTATTGACAACTTCTACCTGAACATTATATTGGGGGTAGTCTGGTGATGCAAACTCGTGTGAAAAACCAAGGTGTTGTGATAATTCTTGGAATATTTCGTTTTTGAAATGTTTCCCGTGATCTGATACCCGTTCCTTGGGAACACCGAACCGTGTGATGACATGGTTGAAGAAAAACCGTGCAACGGTTTCTGCGGTGTTGTTCTATGTAGGCATGGCTTTTGCCCACTTGGTGAAATAATCGATAGCCACAACTATGTATTTGTGGTTGCTAGATGATGGGGGGTTGCATGTCATGAAGTCTATACCCCATTTGTAGAAGGGGCCAATGATGACGAAGGGGTGAAAGGGAGCTGGAGTGACTCACGCTTTATGAGTGTATCATTGGCATCACTCACATATTTTGACTGCTTGGATGTAGTCATGAAGGGGGGTGGGCCAGAAGTAACTAGCACGTAGGACTTTTTGAGTGGCGGCCACCACAAGCCCCACTGTGATAGTCGTTTAGAACCTGCTCAGCTTGGTCATGAGTGAGGCACCTACAAAGGATGGTGTTAACACCTCTTCAATAAAGGACATCCCCTAAAATGAGGTAACTGGGGGCCTAATGGCATATGCGCCTTTGGTCGTCACGAGTGAGTTAGGGTTTGAACTTTTGATTTCGTAAAAAGAGAAGGATATCATTGTACCAAGGGTCTTCCTTTGACACCAAGAAAATATGCTCATCTGGTAGTGCATCATTAACGAGGGATCCTTGGGTCTCTATTGGGATATATGTGACGAATTTAGTGAGGATGAGTGAATTTTTTCTTTTAGGGGAGTTAAATTGTAGATCACATTCTTGTAGTATAACCACCCATCGGGTGTATTTTTGATTCATCACACGAAGGGTGAGCAAATATCCCATAGAGTTGATAGCTACTACGATGGTGGTGGTTCGAAGGATGATATAGTGCCAAATTTTTTGTACTAAATTTACTAGGGCTAAGGTTGTTTTTTCTACTGGCTCATACTTCAATGTAGGCCTGGATAAGTTCTTGCTAACGTAACAAATTACGTGTTCCCTATTGTCTGGTCCATCCTAGACTAGTGCCCTAACAATGGCTATATATGATGTTGATAGATATAAGGTGTAGTATTTGTTGTGGTTGGGTGGGATAATCAAGGGAGATGAAGGTAATGCATATTTTAAAGCTTCGAATGATCTTTGAGCGTGCACATCCCATTGGAAAGGGATGTCTTGACAAAGGAGACATAGGAAGCCTTGTGCACAAGTAACATAGTCGGTGACAAAGCATCATAAGAAGTTTCCCTTACCCTGTAGGATTGGTAACTACTTCAATGTTTTTGGAGGTGGCACTTCTTTGATCGTCTGGAATTTGAGAGGGTAGACTCTAATATCTTGCTGAGAGACTATGAATCCAAACAATATTTCGACATTGACGCAAAAAACACACTTGAGAGGGTTCAAGCGTAGGTTATATTGTCGACATCTTTGAAAAAATAGGTGGAGGTCTTCCAAATAGTCGGCACACGTCTTGGATGGTATGGTAAGGTCATCCAAATAGGCAAGGATGAAATGATCCAAGTTGTGGAAGATGTAGTTCATGGCCCACTGGAAGGTGTTTCCAGTGTTTTTAAAATTGAATGGAATAACTTGGTATGAAAAGTTACTCCAAGGGGTAGTAAATGCGTTTTGTATTGATCCTTATGGAGAACCTGAATCTAATTGTACCCAGAGAATCCATCCATGACGGATAGGGCGTCATGGCCAGCGCAAGCATCTATAACTTGGTCGATGAATGGTGTGGAATAATTGTCTTTGGGACAAGCTTTGTTCATACCTCAGAAATCGGTACAAATGCGGATGGTGCCCCATTTTTTCATGATGGGTATAGGGTTGGAACCAAAGACGTGTAAGAAATCAGATAGATAAATCCATCTTTGTGGAGTTTATCTATTTCTTGTTTGATTTCTTCTGCCTTAGAGGGGTGTAATTGACATTGTTTCTGTTGGACGGGATGGGCGTCAGGGCATGTGTCAATATGGTGTTCCACAATGGTGGGATTGATGCCTGGCATCTCTCAGTAATCCCATGCAAAAATATCCCTATATTATTGAAATAAGGAAGTGTACGAGGCTACTTCTTCTGGAGAGCGTGTTGCCCCCATCGAGATTTATTCAACCTTGCTAGGATTTTTTGAAATATTTACCTTTATGGTAGGTGAAATATTTGACATGTTTCCTTCCTCAAATGCATCGGGTGTTGGGATGGGGTTTTTGAACCAATTTATTCTCCCCGATGATAGCGAATATTTATATTCAATGGTGAAAATATTTTGAGTTGGTATGCTGGTAGGAACAAAAACTTTTTTTCAGGTAGAAAAAATGAATGATGGTGCATGGCGTCCCATGGAAATTCAAGTTCTGTCGTGACCTCTAGAATATATTCATCTAAGTGAAAAGTATTATCTAAAGTTGAATTGGTTTGTGCGAGGTCGAGAGGAGGGAGTTTGGGACTATCAATGCTGGTTGACAAGCAAGAATATGATTTTGTGGTTGATGTCGTAGAACCAAGCGAAGTTGAAAAGGTGCAAATAGGATGGGTCTACACCATCGGTGGTGTTACTACTGGTAAAGTAGTTTTAGCGGTCTCGACACCAAAAAATCATGAGCAAACAACATGAATCCCACAGATGATGAGATGAATCATATGTGATGTTGTGTGTCATCAGTAGTAGGTGGTGGAATAATTTTCGTAATGGTTGGTTTATAGTGAGTGGGATGGAGTTCATGCGACCTTGTTGGCTTACAAGGAGAAAAAGTTTCCTCTCCAATAGGAGGTTGGCATTGAATGCTAAGATACTGAAATGTTTGTAACATAGGGCATGCTTCTGTAGTATGAGAGCTGCTGGTGCAAATGTCGCACACAGGGCAAGTACTAACTCAGTAAATGGTATGTGAGTCAATACTACTCATAGCGTAAGACGACGATGCTTGGTTAGGGTCGTGATATGGGGCATTTCTGAGTGCTTGACATCTTCGAGTCTTAGTATTAGTGTGGTGTATATTCCTAGGGTGGGTTTGGTTTAATGTTAATATGGATGCTCTAAAATTTGGAATATATTGATATCTCTTCGTGTGATGAAATTGAGAGCATATGTGGCAATAAAAACACGTGATTTTATCTTGTTTAAAGAGGTGGATTTGGGGAATGTGGGCCACTACCTGAAGAATATCGGTGAAATTTCCCAATTCCCAACATTGTTTAACCAAGTGGTTGGGTTTATCGCATAGGGAACATGGGAGGGTTGGTTTTGACCACGCGGTTTTAGGGTGTTTGGTATTTTTCCCATATCTAGGTTAGTGATGGTGAGAGGAGGCCGGTGGGATCACTCTCAGTTTTTTCTCTTTAAACATGTATAAGATGGACCTAGATGCTTCATCCCCTGGGTGTGGTGTTGTTCGAAGATTCTATGTCCGAGCTGACTAAGTCAGAGTTTTCAACAGTGAACTGACGCATGAAGTCTAACATATAGAGGAATCAGGAAAGGTGGGGACAGTGTTGTACATGATGGTTACTTGCACAAATATGATAAGTATGACGTCTCCATCTAGATATGTTGCTTTGGGCAACATGGTTGACTGGGTACCATCGATTAAATGCCCTTAATTTAGGGCATTGTTCACCGCATAAGGTGCAAACTGGGGCAAGAGTTGTAGACTTTGTTTGCCCTCTTGTAGTCTGCTGGGTTGGGTGAGGTGGGTACAAGCACAAAGCTAGTTCCTCTCGTACATACAACATTGTATTGGATCCATCCTCAACTATTTTCATGGCCGCTGTGGATGGATCCCAGGAATTGGATTACATGAGTGCGTGAAATAGATCTATATACCGAGGAATTTTAGGGAAATCATGTGTATAATGCCCATACTCCGTGCATATAGTGCATGCATGGTTGGTACATAATGTCTTGTTGTGTACAATTGTGACCTTCTCTCTAGTAGGTGGAGTTGGGGTTACAATCATATTTTGGGCATGTAGGAGAGATTTTAACTCCTCTAACTCGAGGCAAGTGTTGGTGGGGTGACCAACCACACTGCATAAAACACAAGGCGGGGGTGTCCTAGGAATATTTGGGGTCTCCACCTTCTTCCCTTTTTTCTTATCATTTTGGGTGGCACCGACTAGTGTCGATATAGGTGCTTCCTAAGTTATGATGGTCTCCTGAGAGGTAATAGGAATGACGTTTGTAGAGGTGATACCTGAGTTTCCTCACATGGACGGAGGGGCCAAATACCAAACCAGTATTGCGAGAGCCATATTTGGCAATGTAAGTGTTGCCACGATTTGGTGTGAGAGAAAACTAGGGTGACGATATAAAAAGGGGGTTTGGGTGATGGCATATGGGAGGAATGTTGAGTCGATAGCAATGATACTCTGCATATCATATGCTAGTTCTTGACTCAGTTGGATGTTTGATGAACTCATCATGCACACTGAAACTCCTGTTGTTGTTGGAGCCTCCTCTGGAAAATAGGGGGTTCTCCAGGATATGTTTAGAGGAGAGTGGATGGTTTGAATTGACCGAGAGCGAACTTTGCGTATGTTGTAACTAACTTGGGAGACGATTCTACATATGGTAGGACGTCATCAAGGGCGGTTACTGGCTTCTTCTTGTAATATGTGTGATGGTCAATAATAATGAATTTCTCTTCATGGGGGAATATCATTACTCTAAATACAGAGGATGCTACTGCATTCATTGCATACATATACCTCCGAACAAGAAGGATGTTATAATCCAACTGTGCATCCAAGACTTCGATGTCAATGAGCACAACCTTACCAGTGAGATGTAATGGTACATCTTGGAATAGACCTGTGCTGGCGGAAGGGAACCTGTCATATGCTCTAAGCATTATGTCAGATGGTTTGAGTTTGGAGATCCTAGTTTCTACTAAACTGTTTTTGACATGATACATGTGGATGCTCCTTCGTCCACGACGCAATGATGAATGGTGATGTTTTGGATTGAAACCAAGATTTGAAAGGCGACTAGAGAAGGGAGTCATAGGCTTGCTTTATCTAAGTTGAAAACTATTAAACGAGAATCAGAAGGGTCGATTGTGCCTAATGGGGAAGTAGGGCTTTCCGTTTAGCTTGGAAAGATTTCAGAATTTCTAATGCTGACATGGCTAAAGGAGATTGAGCCAAGTCATCTACAATGTTGTACCTATGGGCAACCTTCAAATTATGTCTCGCGTGCCTCAAGGGACCTTTTACCATTTTTGGCATGGTTTCTATAGGTATCCGAGGAATGGTCAACGGTGTTATAGGCATGGTCGTGTTTAAGGTAGATGGGTTGGTCTATGGGGGAGCTTCATAATTTCTATTTCGCGTTTGTAGGAGAATATCTTCTCCTGACATGAAAATGTCGTGATTATAGTTATTATGGGGGTTCCCTCCAGTGGTATTTTGTTGAGGTGGTTGATGTTGTTGAGTATTAACCACTCCTTGATGGGGGAAAGGGTCCTGCATTACTGCAATTTGTTGGTTTTTCCCTCCCTGCCCCCTATTATCCTGAATCATTTTCAACTATGGGAGGTTAGGAATGGTGATTATAATGACCATTTCCCCACAGATGGCGCAAGAATGATTTTTCCCAAGACCAGTGTTCTTGTTTTTCCTTTGTGAGTTATTTTTGGTTTGTTCCTGGTTCTGATTCCAATTGGGGTTACCCCCAACCGAAATTTGCGCGGGACGTTTCTGATTGTCGCCCCCCTGGCCAGGTATTCCCTTTGGTTTTCTTTTTGGATTTTTATTGGCAACATTAGGCGGATTAGTTGTCTTCACCTAGTCAAATTATGGTTTCTTTTTAGCATGGGAGGGTTGCACTAAATTAATCCTGTGTTATGTTGCACTGGTGGGTTATTTTTTTGTTGTGCAGGGAAAGGAGGATATTGGTTTCCTTGTCCTTGATTGGTGTATGAATTTTGGGAAGAGGACATTACGCCTGTGTTCTGAGAGGAGTATTGGTTTCCCTATGGGGGAGGGTATGGTCCTCCCTGTGAGGGATGATATTGGTTAACCCTGCTAATCGTATTTTGTATCGGTGCAGGTTGACCATAGTAGTATCATGTATTTGGTGTGTTTTGAGTAGTATCAAACAATTGGAAACTAAACGAGTATCCAGGATACTGGTAGTTGTTGCTGGGTTGAATTTTGGTTATGGACCCTATCAATCCATCAACAACATTAGATGTGCCTGATTTCTCTTTATGAGTTTGTAGGCACAGGGCATCTGGAAGAACATGATAGATATATCTAGATTGGGTGTATATAAGCTCTAGCTGTTGATATTTTCTAATGGCTTATTCCTCGTTATGCAGGGATGATTTTTCCACGTCTTTTGAAATTTCTGGTGTGAGAGATCTCAAAAATAAGTTCAAGAGGAGTCTGTCTTCAAATTTTGTTTTACACGAGCTATGACGTTTTCGCCACTCATGGATATGATCCGATATGTGTGTAGTAGGTGTTTGTTTGAAGTGGGTGAGAAGTTCCAGGGCTGAGTCATGACGAATCAGGATTTGGAAGAATGTGAGGAATGTTGTAGCCAAAGAACTAAAGCTTCCATGTGACGTATAAGGTTGGTCAATGTACCATTTCCCTGCTGGCCTAGTAAGGGTGCGTTGAAATAGTCGTAGTTGAATAGTAACATCTGTAATACTATTTGACGAACACCACAGGTGAAAAGACATGACATGGTTTCCTAGGTCTTCCCCGTACTTTCCTTCAAATTTTGGAATGCCATAAGGGAGCTTGGTGGGAATTGCTAGCCAATTTTGGCCATGCATAATTGGGTCACCGGTTAGCTTGCTTAAATATGGTAGGTTTAAACAAGCTAATAAAGGTATTTGCGAGTTACCCGCCATCTCTAAATGATTTTGAACAACTATATGCAAAGGGGTCCTCTATGGGGAAGTCAGAGGAGAACCACCCTGGTGGGTTCTCCTTTGGACTATCCTTAGGAGTGGTACGTGGGCTCCCCAAAGTGGTAGCAATTGGTGACCCTTGCGGGGTCGTGAAAGGAGTATTTTTTTTCGGGGAGGGGTCCCTAGCAAAGTTGCACTGATAAAGGAAGATCCTATAACGGTGGTTGGGTGACGTCCTCTATGCCTAAATGGCGTGAGGCCTAACACACCTCTTGATAATGGGGGGAGGTTTAAAAAGCGTCTAGATCAACATGGAGCCATGGGGTCCCTTATGGTGTCGAGTAACATGTGGGATAGTTTTTAGGTTTGAGGGAAGGGGATATGTATCAATGCAATAAAATCACATACATAAAACAAAGCGAAAATGGAAAGGTTATTTTCCTTTTAGATTTAAGCTATGTGATCAATCAAGAAAAAAATGGTTTTTGTTTGTTTGCATATGATAAAAAATACTATGTAGACCTAATCATCCTTGCCACTCTCAAAGTAACTGGGCCTTGCGGAGATATCTTCTGATGCGTCCTGGGGCAATGCCCCGAAAGAACTAGAGACGCCTTCCAACAATCGAAGAATCAACCAAGGTAATGGAAACGAGGATCAAGTGTTGCCCACACCATCACCTATAGGGAAATGATGCCCTATATTTTTTCCACTAAAGTACCTTCATCCCACGTGAGCATTCAAGTATTTAGATTCTTGGTAATCAGTTACCAGTACCGAGCACTAGATGGTTCAGGTAGCCCCAAAGAGTACCGCACGCGCTGGACATAAGCCGAACCCCCCTCTAAATCAAGTCTTTGTTATGCTCAGGTAATATTTTCCGTGGGATGAATGAAGGATTTTAACACCCTATAAGTCAACTTCTATGTTTCATATATGTAATATGACCATGTCGGCTTATGGGATGCCTACCCCCAATGGTCCTAACTTGAACTATGAATTATTTTATGACCTCTGTGGGGAGGGTTAGTTGGTTCAAGCTATGGTTGCTTTTAGTTGTCAGAATTTTCTTAGGGTGTGATTTTGTAAGCAAAAGTAAGTTAAGTATAAAAATCTCCATGAACCGTATGTCTTCTTATACGAAGCTTAAAAATGTTTAGTGTGTGGCGATGATATTTTACTATATCCTTATAATTACACTAATTTTTTTATTGTTCCTTGCATGAAAAGAGATTCAATGATGTGAGGATAATGGGCCGCTTACACTTTTTCCTATTACACTATGTGGAACTACAGGGAGGTGGGAAACTCAAATTATTTAAGAAAGCGTTCATATGCAAGTCCAGGTTTGCCTAAAGGCACAAGGGAAGCAAAGATTACTTACTTTCTATACTAACACTTGGCCCTAGTCCCAAAAAAAATGAAAAAAAAAATGTTTAGTAACAAGATTTGAGGATGATGGGTCGCTTACTCTTTACTAATAAACTATGTGATTTGCAGAAAGCTTTAGAAAAAATAGTTTGAAAAAAATATGTGGAATTTGGCCACTTACTCTTCTCCCTAATTAAGTTATGTGTGTATTTTGCAAATACAAATGAAAATAAAAATGCTCCAACTTCTCTACTAATTAAGGTTAGTAAATCAATCAGGAAAACTGAACAGAGAATACAAAATGCAGAGGTGAAGGAAATTCACTAAAGGCTTCCAATCACCTGAGAAAAGAGAAAATACAAGGCCCTTTTTGACTTTCTGGAGACCGCGCGGGTTTAGCCACACATAGATGCGTGCTCGCATCTGTCAGAAAAAAAGTTGCGCGGGTGAGCAAAGAAATTGAAAAAATCAGGTTCTGGGGCTTAGAACAGATCCCAAAGGTCATGCAAAAATTCTAGAGAGGTGTTGAGCGCCTTATAGAGTGGTTATATAGAGAGGAGGTCTTGCAAAACAACCGTTAGAATAAATAAAAGAAACCAGTGGAGTCACTAATTCTGTATTAGTGTTTTTGTGGCAATGGAGTACCAAATAACACCTCCTTGACAGTTGGGTGTTCCCTGCAAAGGATCACAAAGATAGTTGGTGTTGCTAGTGGATAGACTTAAACAAAACAAAGCATTGCAAATAGTGAAAACAATGCATCTACAAACATAAACTAAAAAAAGAGACAAATAAAAAATAATGCTTAATGAAGCAACAAGTCAACATAATAATGGAAAAAGACTCCCTTTATTTACTGTTGGTGCTAGAATATGAATACAATAGAATACTAAAAACACTTGAAGAGGATCCTTTGAGCTATGATGCTCAAAATCCTCAACAACGAGGTCCCTTTCCTCAATCTCTTTTCAAGATTCTCCTCTCCCTCAAAAGAAGTGTGAAGACTCTCCAATGGTGGACTCTTCTACTCTCACTATGATGTTGGATTAATAAGATGCAATATGGCCAACATGCTAGTTCTCTACTTCTTCTTCTTCAACAATGAAACGTGGCATTGCGCTGATAGCAATTTGGCTAGCATAACAATGTCTCATGTTTTGGTTCTCCTATGGCTTGTTTATATACAAAATTTTGAACCCATCTCCCCTCTCTTGGTTCAAGGATGATAATGACTCAAGAGTAGGGCAAGATGATTCCATCGAGGGCTGCATATATTTAGGGCGAATCCAATTCGGTTTTCCTTGACTGGCAATGTCAAGGAATCCTCTCCCCAAGTGTGGGAAGTGGTCTTGAATTTTTGAGTTCACACTTTCCTTTGACCGCGCGACTTTCGAAGGAAAATCCACGCGATCACGCATTTCACCTTCTTTCCTAGTGCGCGGTCCAAATTTTCTTTTAACAACCTTAGGAGAAGTTTAATTTTTGGGATTTCCATAATGTCTTCAACTATAAAATCTTTATCCGTACATTTTACTAGACATCCTTAAGTGTATGTTATAGTGTACGATTTTCTAGTGTTAACAAGAATGGTGTTGGATCAAATGAGAAAATTCAAGCATATACAACTATGACAAGGAAGAAAAGGAAGTTTGGAAAGTTTGAGCCTTGGAAAATATTTCAAAAGAAAATTTACATGTCTAAAATCTAGTGCTATGAATGTAATGAATATGGGAACTTCAAAAGGAATTGTCCTAATCTCAAGAAGGACAACAAGAAAAGAAAAGAAAGAAATGAAGCCCATGTGACTGAAGAAGTAGAAGAACTGGAAAAGAAGGAGGAAGTGAAAGACCTTTACTATGACTAACATAGTAGTAATGACAATTATGATAAGATGCATTGTGGAAATGATTAAGATGGAATCATATTAGAAACATGTAAAATATTTATATGGTTGCAACAATCGTAGTACATGATAGAAAGGAAGTAGCTCATGGCTTCATCATTAGAAGCATGAAAGAATAACTGAAGTACCAATTTGTATGGTTGAAGAAAGCCATCTATCAAAATTAGGAAGAGAATATATCATCACACCTCATCATCATTAAAAGGAATCATTTGTAGAATAAGGATTATGAAGATACTCCATTAGAATCTTTGTTAAAAGGTTCACCTCTACTTAGAAGAAGCAAGTGTCACATATATGGTCTACATACAACTCAATGTGGGATCCAAAGTTTAGAAGGATGAATGTATGGTGATAAAGAAGTGCAAAATTTTCATCTTCAAGAAAGGAAAGATAACTGCCAAAGGAAGTCTAGGTGACCACATGAAGGAAAAGGTATGCATATATTTGGTAATAGATAGATAAAGCCATGTCATCACATAGTTGCAGACAAAATGGTTAGAATGCTCTATTTCATGAGAATGATAAAAGAAGAAGGAAGTCTTCCACAAGAATGATGTATGAAGGTATAAAAACAATGTGCTTTGAACTCCTCTACATGATATAATCAATATGAATATGAACTCATGGAAAATATGAGGTGGTTGGTAGCGATTTTTCCTACGATAAAGGAGCTATGTATAGAAATCCCGAAGTAGTAGTATGTGAGAAAGATTAAAGAAGAGTTCAAGACGAGATATCGATATTCACTAAGATGAGATGCGCGATCAACATCTGATAACAATTGGAAGGATTAGCTATGACATCTCCATGGAAAACTTATGAAGACCCTGATAAGTATGAAGAAGGGAGAATAAATTTGGTAATAAATGTCTTGGATATGGATTCATATGATGTGCAGGATGTTAATTTTGTAGAAGAAAATATTATGACAAAGGGCCATCATAAAAGAGGTAATTTTGATTTGATGTTCATTTTTTATTTTGAAAGAAAGCATCTGGTTGTGTTGGACTTTAGGTCCCTATAATACAAGTGTAGCCCACTTATTGTTATTGTTAGTGTATCCCCCTTATTGTTATTGTTGTGCCTTTACATTATTATTGTTATGTAGGCTCTGATTATATTGTGATCCCTTAGATTCCTATATATACAAAGGAGATATTGTCATTTGTACCATACAAGAATTGATCATTTATTTAATTTAAAGGAGGTTTCCCCCTCTACGAGGATAATTTTTAAGTCGTTGGTATATCTTTTCTTCTATTTTATGATCTGGTTGCATAACATTTGGTATTAGAGCTTTGGATTCTAGGGTTTCGTTGCTGCAAAAATATCATCGTGGAATTTTCGCTATAACGTTTTTTCTACCAAGTTTCAAAATATGAATTTTTTACCACAAGGAGATGAAATCCTAATGAAATTTTTGTAAAACATCCAAATCTTGGTTCACTATATTTTCAAAGATATGGTTTGAAGAATTTAGGGTTTTTTCATGCTCCATAATTTCATCTCAAATAGGTGACCTTGGGAAAATCGTCATACCTTCCTCTACAAGCATCATATTTGAATTTATTAAAAATTGGACAAAATTACATGGAATTTAGTATATTTGTATCATTTTTAGGGCTGAAAATCGAAACAGTGAAATGTGGAACTCCGTACAAGTTCGCTCTACTGAACAAGTCCATAATTAGGTCATCGTGGGAGATTGGACATAAATTTATCTTGAAGAATCCAAATTTGGTATGACTTATGGCATAATAAAGAAGACTCATAGGGCTATCACAACACCTAATTTCAGACCTTGGAGATCCAAATTTACATAGATACAATAGATTCAATATAGAGCTTATAATCCAGAAAAAGGTGTGTATTATTTTAAAAATTGGCATAAGTTTTGTTTGAAAAATCAGTTTGAAGTGATTCAAGGGGCATAGTAAAGAATAAATATCATTATTTGATTCCAAAATGACTCGAAGCAAGAAAATGGAAACACATAGTAAACAACCAGAATTCTCTACTATGACGCATGAAGAAGAGTGAGAAATGCAACATGATATATCAAAATTACGAGACCAAGTGTAACAAATTTCGCTCTCGCAAAGAGTAACAAAAAATGAAATGGAAGCTAAGATAGATGGTTTGAATAATGGTATGGAAGCTAATATGGATGGTATAGAAGCAAAAATGAAAGACAACATGGAATATTTGAAGAATGGTTTAAAAGAAGACATGGAAGGTTTAAAGGAATGTTTGACAAAATTGTTACAAGAAATGCTTCCTAATGGCGAAAATGTATTAGATTAAACTCCCGATGAGAAAAAAAGGAATGTTAATCATGATTCCATAAGCTCTAACTTTGGAATTAATACCCACCATATTCCAAGGATCGATATGAGGAAGTTTGATGACAAGGATCTGGTAACATGGATACTATAGATGGAGCAATATTTTGATCTCCATAATGTGCAAAACACACAAAAGGTATGCATTGCAAATTTATATTTAGAACTCAATCAATTTTTATGGTATCTATGGATTTGTTCTCGTAAAACACTTGTCACTTGGTCAATTTTTAAGGAGGAAATAGCAAAAAATTATGAGGATACAAAGAGAAACACATTCTTTAGCCAATTGATAAATCTCAAACAAAAGGGTTCAATGGCAGAGTACATCGAGGACTTCCAAAAATTGAATATTAGGGTAAACGATATTCCAGAGGAGCATAAGATTGATGTCTTCATAGGAACCTTAAAGGATAACATCCAACATGAGGTTTGCCTTTGGGAGCCTGATTCATTGGATAATGCATTTAGTGTGGCAAGAAAAGTTGAAAGAAAAATTATGGCAACAAGGAAGTCTACCACTCACAACTTTAAAGATGGAAGTGTTTCTACTCTTAGCCTTCCACAACCTACAAGGTTGACACCACAAAAATTGGAGGAAAAAAGAGCAAATGGGCTTTGTTATAGTTGTGATAGAAAATACACTAAATTTCATAACTGTGTTGAGAATAAATTATTTTACATAGATTGTGAAGAGGAGGAAGAAAAAGAACAAGAAACGTAAAAATAAGAGGATACACCAGGAACCAACCCCAAAGAGAGAAGAAATGAATTTGACCATATATTGTAATGCATTGGCAGGAATTACCACTCCTCAAACTCTCAAGATAAAAGGACATATCAAGAAGAAAAAGGTAATAGTGTTTATTGATTTGGGTAGTACCCATAATTTTATTCATTGTAAGATAGCCAAGGAATCAAATTGCTTCCTATATCCAACATGAGATTGTCAAGTGATGGTTGTAAATGTAGGAACTATAAATTTCTCTAGAAAGTGCCATAATATCAAGCTATCCATGGGGGAATATGTATTGAATATTCCAGTGCTTTCCATTGCAATGGGTGGTGCTAATATTGCACTAGGAGTCCAATGGTTATAATATTTGGGCACGATAACTTTTAATTTTCAAGAACTTTTCTTGATTTTTTTTTGGAAGGAATGGAAGGTGAATTAAGGGGTATCGTAGGAAAACTAGGAAAGATAATAAACTTTAATGGCATGAAAAATTTTCTAAATAAATAACAACTAGGAGTAATTGCACAATTATGCTCACTAGAAGTTCAAACATCGAAATCATCTATTTATCCAAATCTCCAAAAATTATTGGACAATCATTCCAAGGTATTTGAGAATCCAAAAGGCCTCCCACCTATTCATAATCAAGATCATTTTATTCATTTGATTCTAGTAAGTGTTCCTCCAAACATCAAGCCTTACAAATATCCCTATGCCCAATAGAGTGAAATTGAACGTATCATTGCAGAAATGCTAAAGGCTGGTATAATTCAACCTAGTCAAAGTTCTTTCTCTACTCCAGTAGTATTGGTGCACAAGAAGGATGGATCATTGTGCATGTGTCCCGATTATAGGGAGCTCAACAAGCTCACTATTAAAGATAAATTCCCCATTGCTGTCATTGATGAATTTTCGAATGAATTAAACGGAGAAATTTACTTTACCAAGCTCGATATTCGTTTAGGATATCATAAAATTAGAATGAAGAATGAAGACATTCTAAAAAAACATTCAGAATTCATGAGGGTCATTGTGAATTTTTGGTCATGCCTTTTGGCCTTACTAATGCACCTGCCACATTTCAAGGTTTAATGAATTCCATTTTCAAACCATCCTTAGAAAAATTGTGTTAGTATTTTTTGATGATAAACTAATCTACAACAAGTCTTTGAAGGATCTTGTTCAACATGTTGACATGGTGCTAAAACTATTGGAGGAGAAACAATTATATGCAAAAACCTCCAAATGTTTCTTTGGAGTATAGGAAGTGGAATATTTGGGTCATATTGCATTTCATGAGGGTGTTTAGGTAGACCCTAACAAAATTAAATCCATTAAGGAATGGAAAATCTCCACAATCATAAAGCATATTCGAGGATTTCTTTGGTTGACAGGGTAATATCACAAGTTTGTTAAGAATTATGGGAGAATAGCGGCACATCTAACATCATTAATGAAGAAAGATGCATTTTCTTGGACTCCATAAGCAACTAAGGCCTTTGAACATATTAAAGAGGAAATGTACCAGGCACCGATCTTAACTACACTAGACTTCACAAAAACCTTTATTGTGGATTATGATGCCTCAGGAAATTGGTGTTGTTTTAATGAAAGAAGTGTTAGGGTCCTATAAGTATAGGATTCATAATTTGGAATTGACTTATGATATTCTTGTAAAAATATGTACATACCTTGCTTTCTGCAAGTTATTTTCCCATATTTTGTAAAAAACAAAAAAAATAGAAAATAAAAAAGAGGGTAAAGTCCTAAAAGAAAAATCAAAGGACTTAAAAAAAAATAATATACCCCAAAGAAAAAATAAATGAAACATGAAAGTGTGCAAGTCCAAATGCCACTACTTTTTACTTTGTTACAGATGATTATGGCAGAGTGTCAATAAATGCCATAATCCATGACGAGTTGAACTGCTTAATCTTAACTTGTCATGTTTCAATTTTTATTTGTTATAGAATAGTGAATAAAGATTAGTTAGACAGTTTAATCCTGACTAATTAGTAGATAGGTAGAGAATAAAGAGGAGCTCATCAGTTTAATCTGAGCCCTCAGATGAAATAAGGTAGAGTTAGATAGTTTTTATTGTTTTCAAAAGAATAAAATGTTCAAGGTTGCTAGCTCAAATGCACCTGCAAAATGGAAGAAAAAAAATGTTAAATTGAAGTTGGGTAGGTAGAAAAGGTGGGAAAATCATTGTAATATTCATCACCGGGCAAAAATAACTAATTTCCCATCCCCTATAGTTATTCTGCATTCTAGACTTTCAGTCAAAGAGGCTCAGAGCATTTCTCTGACTTCTGTTGGGACTGGACCCAAGGCTCAATGACTGTTAAGTTAAAAGTGTTGAATTCCTATAATAATCCCTAATTATCATCATTTAATTTCTTACATTCATCCATTACACCTTCATAAAGACCTTACTTAATGAAAAAGAAAATCCCCTTTTGATTAATCTCCTTAATTCATAAAAACATAAAAACCCTCCAAAAATATTATATTCTAGGTCAAAGTGGTCAAGTTATAAATGATAAAGCTTTGCTTTTTACATTATCACTTTACTTAGTCATATAAATATATTTTGGTGTTTTTCATTGTCCTTGGTCATATTAACTTCTAACTTATCTATTAAATCCATATAAACAAACCTTATCCTATTAATATAATTCCTTTTATTTAAATATCCCCAAAAACCCATTATTATAAGCTTTTTTGCCAAAGTTAATTATCCACATGTCAATTATACCCCCTTTGGCATAAAACAAACTATATACAAATATTCCCGCCCCCTATGGTTATAGAGCCCTCCATGGTCTAAAAACTATATAATAAAATAATGCCAATCTTTACCCGCATCTCATTTTTAAACCAAAGTTTTAAACACGAGACTAAGGTTTATCACTCATTCCCCGATATGTAAAGTCCCAAGCTTTACATAAGTTAAACCCTTGGTTAACAAACCCCGCCTCACGCACATCCCCCATATACCAATAAACCCATTATATATATAAAACCTTCGCCATCTATTATAAAGGTTTTTATTACATTTTTAAACTACGCTAGCACATAAGAGATCCCGGTCCCACCATGCCATTGACCGCACCTTCCCAAAAAATCCTCTTCATTTGCTCCTGTCCCGATGATCCAACGGTGGACGATGATCTTCGCGCTCACAAACCAAATGTTTTCCAAACGCCCAAACGAGTGCGAAATGGGTGGTTTCCCGTTTCCGCCTCCTGTGACGTGTCCAAATTTGATTCGATCACGTTCATTTTGCCAAATACCATTTACAACCCAAACCCATCGCGAAAACAATTTCCAGTTTTTCACATTAAAAAATATAAAAGACAAAAGCCACTCCCGCCAGTGATTTGACTCACAGTTATTGCGTTTTTAAGATTTATGGTAAAGGTTAAAACCTTTGTTGTAAGTTTTATTGACGTTATATGTGTATTCAGAGTATTAAAAGTCACACTCGACTGGTTGTACATATTCCCGTTGTTATCAAAGCTTCCCACTGCGTTTTGAAGCCTTGAATTCCCATTCAAATCACTATTCACCATAGATTTCTCAATTCAAGACTGATAAACACCTGCTCGGATCCAACCACCGAACCATAGCTCAACTTCGACTTACAACAAATTGCAAAAACCCTTTTGACTACCAAAATACCTGCATTTAAGGTAATTTTCGACATTTCAACTTGCAAAATTCACTATTTAAACCGCCAATTTGAACCAATCAAGCTATAAAGAGTGAATTTATCCATCTTAGTGTCTGAAACCTTGAAAAAAGAGGGCAAACACTCGCAATTTTTCCCCAGAAGTTGCTGTTTACAGAAAACCTCATTTTAAAGCCAAATTCTCAATCCAAGACCCTTGAAAGATTATTTCCACGGCCCATAAAGGTTTTTAAACCTACAAAATATATAAAAAATCCCTTTTACAGTCACAGTCATTCAGAAAACCTGTGTTTTCTATCTTAAAACCTATTGCCTATGTCCTAAATTCCTAATTGAGCACTGAATTGCCCATTGCCATCATCTTTGCCTATAAAATTTCTCAATTACCCTCTGTTGAAGAAAAATTAACTATTGCAAACTATGTAATCTTGCTTTAGTTATCTCAAAATGATAAAGAAGCAAAACAGTGAAAGAGAATGCAGATGAAGCAGTCAGTTTGAGAAGGAAACAAACAAAACAGTTATTTGATTTTGATTTTTTACTGCTGAGAAGTCTCTTTTTACAGCAGTTAAAGGTTAAAATATCAGTTTAAAGAGTATCAGGGTGAAAGAACAGAGTCAAAGTGTATCAGAGAGAAAAACAACAACCAACTGATTTTGACTGCTGTTATTTCCCTTTTTACAGCAGTGAAATGATAAATAAACATCGTGAAAGAGTATCAGTGAAGTCATCTTCCAAAAAGATATTTTGCAATATGCCAGCAAGCATGGAAAACTATTCAACAAGCAGTTTTGTTAGATAAGATAGTTCTATATTTTCTAGATAAGAGGACAGCTTGCTAAAGTTGTTAAGCAACTGTCCCTCTTAATGTGTAAAAATATTTTATATTTCCTAGAGTTATTCCTAGATCTCTCTAGGATATTTGTAATAAACATTTGTATAAATACTTCAGTTTGTGAAGTGTCTAGTGTAGAATAAAATTGCTAAGAACATTATAGACATTTTGTTGGTACGTTGGAGGCTCACATGTGTTGATTTCAAAGCAGCAGTCTGGAAAATAGCCAATTGGACTTCATAATTCAGGATTCATGCGATAATTTGAAGAGTAAAGTGCATCTATCTTGTCATTGTTTCCATTCTAAGTTACATACAATTTCATATATGTTGTTCAATCTTAATGATTAATAAGGAGTATTACTTTAGGATTAGTGTAAAAACTCCCTGTCTTAACTACTTAATCATTTAAATGTTTTCTGCTGATTTCCGGATTTAGGAATTCTTAATTGCTCCTAGTCCCGTTTGACCCCTGCCTCTTTCCTCTTTTTCCGGATCAAAGGATCCTTCATTTCCCTTTATCCCGAAGCAAGCCATTTCATCAAAACAATCTATCCAAATCTCTGAGGGTTATCTACCTTGCCCTAAATACATTAGCATCATTTTGGACTTGTCTTCTAGTTATGCTTGCTAGACTTTGACTCCATAGCCCAATGGACTAGTAGATCCCTTTTTAATTTGTCTTTAAGTAATCTTATTTTCCACCAAACATTTCAAAACCAAAACCAATTGTTCTATCATAACTAGCCTAAAACATTAAACAAAAAACAAATTTAAATCATAAAGAGAAAGCCCTCTTTGAAATTTAGGAAGGCTAGATCATAAATTTCCAAAGTAGGTTTGTGGTTACCCCTAATTTTCTTAAACTAAAAATCATAAAGCTCACAATCTTTTGATGCTTTAAAAAGAGCTCCTAATGAGTCTGTTTAGGATTACTGCACTAGGTATAACAATATTTATAATGCCATTCTCGTTGATCTTAAACCTACACCCTATTCTGTACTTCTTAAATTTCCTGATGGATTTGATCTGGATATGGCTTACCAACTGAGAGAAAGGAATGCTGAAACATTAGAACAGATGCAATTAGATGTTGTTGGTGTAGAAATTAATATTCTAGCAAAAAAAGCCAGACTTGGGAATGAAATGAGAGTCACAATCAAAGAAGAAATGTCAAATTCAGATGCTAAACTAGATTTCTTTGCTAAAACTTTAGAAAGGGTGGTTGATAGATTATAAAATATTGAGAGAAAACCACAATGGGATAACCAACCACAAATCAGAAATCCCAACTTCAGAAAAAACAATAACCCTGGAAAAGCTAAAGAAGCTGCTCTAGATCAAAACATTAGGCCCCTATTCCAAGAGAACTATGCTGAGAGTTCTCATAATAATGATGAAGATGAGGATAACATCAATTTAATAATGGGGATAGATGAAGAAAACACTATTTTCCTCACTCAGGAGGATCAAGAACTTTTTGAGCTTCAACAACTCAAAGTAGAATCTAGTGAATCTTTTGATTTCAAACAAGGTTATGACTTCGCTATTAATGAAATTCACAGTCAATATAACCTTAGAAACAGAAAAAACATTGAAAATTATACAAAAAACACTTCTCAAAATCAAACTAAAAAGAATGTAGAAGCACCAAAAACAAATATTTTGCAAATTCTCCCAAGGGAAAACAAGCAAAATTCCAATCCTCCCAGTCCCAAAAAATTGCTAAGTCCAAAAATTGTTGATATCACTGAAGAAGTGGCCCAATCCTCCAATAATGCTCAAAAAGCCAACACTACCAAAGCCCATAATTCAGCAAAATCAGCAATTCCTAATCCTAAAAAGAATCTTGCTGATTCTAAATCAGCAAATCCCAAAACTGTTAACACTAAAGCTTCTGCTAAAAGTTCAAAATCTGAAAAAACTTATGTTGCCTCTGAATCTGTCCCTGAAAAGAGAACTAAAGATAGCAAAAGTCAAGAAACTCAAACAGAGAACAATAGGACAACTCAAGATAAAATTACATCTGCTGAAATGCCTGAAAAACCCACTCAGATAATTGTCACAAAAGATGAACTAATTCAGATTAGTAAGTCTCAATCATCACATAATATTCAATCTGTAATAGCTAAGTTGAAAATACCAATTCATTTAACGGAATTGGTAAACAATGACTTATATAAATCAACAATTACTGAAACTGTGAATATGAATGATGGTGAAGATTCTATTAATTTAAATGATGATCAACCTGAATTAATTTTTGGCCCTGATGTAAATGGTAAGCATTCAGATGGATCAGTTCCTCCCTTCTATATTAGTCTTACTATTCATGATTAGATTTTACATAATGCAATGTTAGATTCAGGAGCTTCCTACAATTTAATGCCAAAAGCTATCATGGAAACTCTGAATTTAAAAATAACAAGGCCATATAAAGATTTATTTTCTTTTGATTCATGCAAGGTTAAGTGCATAGGATTAATAAAAGACTTATGTGTTAATTTGGTTCAGTATCCTGGTAAAAGCATGGTTATGGATATTGTAGTAGCTGATATCCCACCAAAATATGGTATGCTTCTTTCTCACTCATGGGGAGCTAAGTTGCAGGGATCTGTACAATTAGACATGAGCTATGCCACCATAACAGTGTTTGGAAAACCTAAGAAACTTTACAGAGAAACTCTAATGAAATACATGGTTAGCAGTGCTGAGAGATCAATAAATTACCCAATTTACTCAACACCAACTGATCCTGATTCTTTCATTTTATGTAACTCTGATAATAATGAAATCCAAACTGAATTAATTGACATAAAGCCTAAACCAACAATGATAATATTTTTCATGAAGCCCTTTGGCACTTAGACTTTGATGGCTCAGTAAACAAGTCAGGAGTAGGAGTTGGAGTGTGGATCACAAACATTGAGACTAGTCATTCGGAAGGACATGCCTTTAGACTCAATTTCAAATGCACCAACAACATGGCAGAGTATGAGGCACTGATCTTAGGCCTCCAAATCATCAGAAATTTAGGAGGTAAGAGAATTTTAATTATGGGAGATTTGGAATTAGTCATTAAACAAGTAAATGGAGATTATTCTGTTCATAATCCTAGATTAGCCAGATATAGAGATGCAACAATTGATTTGGTTGATGATTTACTAGAATGTAAGTTTGCTACTATTCCTAGAAACCAAAATTTGCAAGCACATTGCCTAACAACTTTTGCTAGCACATGTAACTTACCTTTTCAACCAACACATAGATATACTGCTGAAGTTAAATATAGACCCATTGTCCTAGACAATGTCAAATACTGACAGATTTTCTCTGAAGATGAACAAATTTATCATTTTTTGAATAATGAAGATGAATTTCAAAATTGTAAGATAGACACAGATGGTAATTTAGATTCAGAATGTAACATAGATTTAGATGTCAATTGTGACATAAATAACATAGATGTACATAAACTTACCAAACCCACTGTATTTACTCAATCTGACATAGATAACTTAGAGAAAGTAGATATAGAGGAAATAATTGAAGATGAAATTGAGATGTTAGATTTAAAAGATAATTTCTTACCTAAGGGTTTAACTCCTTTGGAGGACTTGTTTGATTCCAATGATGTGCCCAAAAAGCCTAAAATGGAGCCAGTCAAGTCTGACATTGAAGAATGTAACATCGGGACATAAACAAAACTAAAAATGATCAAATTGTCAAAATCATTACCCCCTCAAAAAAAGAAAAATACATTGAACTTTTAAAGGAATACCAAGATGTTTTTGCATGGAGTTATGAAGATTTAAAAGCATATGACACAAACATAATTCAACACAAGGTTCCTATAAAAGATGATTAGAAACCATGTAGACAAAAATTGAGGAGGATTAATCCTGTCCTATTACCTTTGATTGAAAAAGAAGTTAAACACATGTATGATGCCCAAATCATTGCACCAATCAGATATTCTGATTTGGTTTCTAACTTAGTACCTACAAGAAAGAAAACTGGTGAAATCAGATTATGTGTAGATTTTAGGAATCTTAATAAGGTGTCTTTAAAGGACAATTATCCTTTACCCAAAATGGATCATATTTTACAAAGGGTAGTTGGTTCTTCTAGGATATCTTTATCAGATGGTTTTTCAGGATATAACCAGATACTTGTCCAAAAGGAAGACCAACCCAAAACAACTTTTACCACTCCATGGGGCACTTTCATGTATGTGAAAATGCCTTTTGGTTTGATGAATGCTGGAGCTACCTTTCAGAGGGCTATGGATATAGCCTTTGCTAGGGAAATACATGAATTCTTGGTTATTTATTTAGATGATATTACCGTTTTTTCTAAAACAAATAATGGTCATTTGGATCATCTGAGACAAGTTTTCAGTAAGTGTAGAAAATTTGGTATATCATTAAATCCTAAGAAAACCATTTTTGGACTAGAGGAAGGAAAATTACTTGGACACATAGTTTCAAAGGAAGTTATTAGGATAGATCCAGCAATAATAGAAGCCATACTGAACAATCACCCACCTAGGAACATCAAAGAGTTACAAGTATGTTTAGGTAAAATTAACTTTTTAAGAAGATTTATCTCTAATCTAGCAGAGATCATAAAAGAATTGAATAACATGTTAAAAAAAAGGACTCTGTTTTAAAATGAACAGTTGAAGAAAAACAATCATTTGAATCCATTAAACATGCTTTAACAAAAACTCCACTCCTAATCAGTCTAGACTTCAAGAAAGAGTTTATAATCTTTTCATTTGCCTTAGAACATACCATAGCTGCAGTTCTACTGCAGAAAATTAACCAAGGTTTTGAACAGCCTATAGCATTTTTCAGTAAAACCCTTAGAGATGCACCTTTGAGATATAACATAATGGAAAAACAAGATTTAGCTTTGGTTAAAGCCATAAAAGATTTCAATGTGTACATTCTTTACTCCCACATTATTGCCTATGTCCCTAATTCTGTAGTCAAAGATATTTTAACACAGGATGGGCCAGATAGAAGAAGAGGAAAGTGGATTGCCACTATCCTTGAATATGACATAGAAATTAAACCAACCAAGCTTGTAAAAGGACAAGGTTTAGCCAGACTGATGGCTGAATCCAATTATAATGCTTTGGATATAAATTTGAATGCCCAGATTGATGACCAGGAAGAGATGGCGACTCCATTGATCAGTGAAGCCTTTCTAGACTCACCATGGTACTCAGATATTATCTTTGTACTTACAAATTTACAAGCTCCTCCTGGATTAACTAGAACAAAAGCTAGATTCATCAAACTTAAAGCAATGAGATATTGTATTCTAGATAATATGCTTTATTGGAAAGAACAAAGTGGGATATTACTGAACTATTTACTAAAATCAGAAGCTGACAAAATTCTTGAAGAATTTCATGCAGGTGATTGTGGAGGACACTTATACTGGAAAAGTATAGCAGATAAGATTCTTAGAGCTGGTTTCTACTGGCCTACCTTATTTGCTGATGTGAAAAAATTTGTTACTTCATGTCACAAATGTCAGATTTTTGAAGGAAAAAGGAAGTTGTTACCTTTACCCCTCAAACCTATTTCTACTGAGATGCCTTTTCAACAATGGGGTTTAGAATTCATTGGAGAAATTCACCCTCCATTTATGGCCAACACAAATGGATATTGATTGCCACTGATTACTTCACCAAGTGGATTGAAGCCATTCCTACCAAACAATCCACTGATTCAGTCATTATTTCTGTCATAGAAAACAACCTTTTATCTAGATTTGGATGCCCACAGAAAATAATTACTGATAATGCAGCTGCATTTAAATCTAAGAAAATGATTGCCTTTTTCCACAAGTATCATATTACCCTAGGCCACTCTACTACTTATTACCCTTAGGGTAATGGCTTAGCTGAATCTTCAAATAAAAGCCTTGTGAGTATCATCAAAAACCTACTTGAAGAAAACAAGAAAACCTGGAATAAAAAGTTAGTCTATGCCTTATGGGTAGATAGACTTACCACCAAGAAGTCAATTGGAACATCTCCTTATCAGATTGTATATAGGATGGATGCAGTTTTCCCATCATCTTTAGGTGTTCTAGTCATGAAAATTATCCAAGAATCACAAGTAGAAATCAATGATATACAAAGAAGGATAAATCAAACTATCCATCTGCAACAGACTAGGGAAGAAGTCTATGAAAAATCTCAAGTCATTCAAGAGAAAATCAAGAATTCTTTTGATAAAAGAAGTAAAGAAGATGACTTTGCCATAGGAGATAAAGTGTTAAAATGGGATTCCAAGAGAGAAGAAAAAGGAAAACATGGAGAGTTTGACTTTCTATGGAAAGGTACTTATGTCATTTATGGGTACAGAGGTAACAATGCATTTTTTATCAGAAATTTGGATGGAACGGACATTCCAGAAAGACTAGTGAATGGTAGAATGCTCAAACACTACTATTCTTCTGAGTTAGCTAATAGTTAGTCCTAATTTCCTTTTACATCATTGTAAATATCCATTGCACTTTGTAGATTGGATTGGATGTTTTCTTTCCAAAGTTGAAGCCCGGAGTGAAGGCCCTAAGCTTTGAAGAGTAAAATGTCATAAGTATGAGTTTTTGCAGAAAACAGAAGATAGTTACAAGATCATCATGGTCAAAATGGAAGGCTACTGATCTTAGAGTTCTTGACATTTCACCAGGAAATGCCATCCCCATGTGAAGCCGCTGTTAGGGTCCTATAAGTATAAGATTCATAATTTGGAATTGAGTTATGATATTATTATAAAAATATGTACATACCTTGCTTTCTGCAAGATGTTTTCCCATATTTTGTAAAAAAATAAAAATAAAAAAAAATAAAAAAGAGGGTAAAGTCATAAAAGAAAAATCAAAGGACTTAAAAAAAAAATAATATACCCCAAAGAAAAAAGAATTAAAACATGAATGTGTGCAAGTCCAAATGCCACTACTTTTTACTTTGTTACAAATGATTATGGCAGAGTGTCAATAAATGCCATAATCCATGATGAGTTGAACTTCTTAATATTAACTTGTCATGTTTCAATTTTTATTTGTTATAGAATAGTGAATAAAGATTAGTCAGACAGTTTAATCCTGACTAATTAGTAGATAGGTAGAGAATAAAGAGGATCTCATCTGTTTAATCTAAGCCCTTGGATGAAATAAGGTAGAGTTAGATAGTTTTTACTGTTTTCAAAAGAATAAAATGTTCAAGGTTGCTAGTTCAAATGCACCTACAAAATGGAAGAAAAAAAATGTTAAATTAAAGTTAGGTAGGTAGAAAAAGGTGGGAAAATCATTGTAATATTCATCACCGGGCAAAAATAACTAATTTCCCATCCCCTATAATAACATTAATAACATTAAAAAAATTGTTACTTCTAAATTCAAAGAAAAAATGTGGTGTGAGAAAGATCTAGCAGCTAAAAGAAAATTAAGATATTATAAGGAGGTCATCAACCCCACCCTAGAAGATCAAAAGTATCTATCTGTTTTAACTACCTCAAAGAAGAAAATTAATATAGCCAAGATTAGAACGAACTCTCATGAGCTCCATAGTGAAATAGGTCGTTGGACAGTTCCTAAAATGCCATGGATGGAAAGGATCTGCCATCTCTGTGAGAATATGAACATTGAGATGAAAATCACTTCCTCCGCGTATAACCACATTAGAGCTCAATTTCATAATCTTTGTTGCAATACTGACCTTCCTAGCCTTTTAAGATGTCAAAATTATAGTGAGCTTGGGAGGCTTCTCTCCAAGCTTTTTGAGCGTAGGAATAAAATCTTAAATCAAACTAAATAACTCTTTTCTTTAGGTCCGATAGACCAAATATTGGTCTCAGTGGACGTTAACCATCACCATCATCATTGGTTATTCTGCATTCTATACTTTCAGTCAAAGAGGCTCAGAGCATTTCTTTGACTTCTGTTGGGATCGGACCCAAGGCTCAATGACTGTTAAGTTAAAAGTGTTGAATTCCTATAATAATCCCTAATTATCATCATTTACCCTACATTCATCCATTATACCTTCATAAGTAAAGACCTTTTACTTAATGAAAAAGAAAATCCCCTTTTGATTAATCTCCTTAATTCATAAAAACATAAAAACCCTCCAAAAATATTATATTCTAGGTCAAAGTGGTCAAGTTATAAATGATAAAGCTTTGCTTTTTACATTATCACTTTACTTAATCATATAAATATATTTTGGTGTTTTTCATTGTCCTTGGTCATATTAACTTCTAACTTATTTATTAAATCCATATAAACAAACCTTATCCTATTAATATAATTCCTTTTATTTAAATATCCCCAAAAACCCATTATTATAAGCTTTTTTTCCAAAGTTAATTATCCACATGTTTAAATAATAAAACCCAATTATACCCCCTTTGGCATAAAACAAACTATATACAAATATTCCCGCCCCCTATGGTTATAGAGCCTTCCATGGTCTAAAAACTATATAATAAAATAATGCCAATCTTTCCCCGCATCTCTTTTTTAAACCAAATTTTTAAACACGAGACTAAGGTTTATCACTCATTCCCCGATATGTAAAGCCCGAAGCTTTACATACGTTAAACCCTTGGTTAACAAACCCTGCCTCACGCGCATCCCCCATATACCAATAAACCCATTATATATATAAAACCTTCGCCATATATTATAAAGGTTTTTATTACATTTTAAAACTGCGCCAGCGCATAAGAGACCCCGATCCCACCATGCCATTGACCGCACCTTCCCAACAAATCCTCGTCGTTCACTCCTGTCCCGATGATTCAACGGTGGACGATGATCTTCGCGCTCACAAACCAAACGTTTTCCAAATGCCCAAACGAGCGCAAAATGGGTGGTTTTCCCATTTCCGCCTCTTATGACATGTCCAAATTTGATTCGATCGCGTTGATTTTGCCAAATACCATTTACAGCCCAAACCCAACGCGAAAACCATTTCTGGTTTTTTGCATTAAAAAATTTAAAATACAAAAACCACTCTCGCTAGTGATTTGACTCACAATTATTGCGTTTTTAGGATTTATGGTAAATGTTAAAACCTTTGTTATAAGTTTTATTGACGTTATATGTGTATTCAGAGTATTAAAAGTCACACCCGACTGGTTATACATTTTCCCATTGTTATCAAAGCTTCCCACTGCATTTTGAAGCCTTGAATTCCCATTCAAAGCATTATTCACCGTAGATTTCTCAATTCAAGACTGATAAACACCTGCTCGGATCCAACCACCGAACCAGAGCTCAACTTCGACTTACAACAAATTGCAGAAACCCTTTCAACTACCAAAATACCTGCATTTAAGGTAATTTTCAACATTTCAATCTGCAAAATTCACTATTTAAACTGCCAATTTGAACCAATCAAGCTATAAAGAGTGAATTTATCCATCTTAGTATCTGAAACCTTGAAAAAAGAGGGTAAACCCTCACAATTTTTTCCCAGAAGTTGCTTTTTACAGAAAACCTCATTTTTAAGCCAAATTCTCAGTCCAAGACCCTTGAAAGATTATTTCCACGACCCAGAAAGTTTTTTAAACCTACAGAATATCTATAAAATCCATTTTACAGTCACAGTCATTCAGAAAACCTATGTTTTCTATCTTAAAACCTATTGCCTATGTCCTAAATTCGTAATTGAGCACTGAATTTCCCACTGCCATCATCTTTGCCTATAAAATTGCTCAATTACCCTCTTTTGAAACAAAATTAACTATTGCAAACTG
The DNA here is from genome assembly GCA_034641835.2 of Pinus albicaulis. Taxonomy (NCBI): domain Eukaryota; kingdom Viridiplantae; phylum Streptophyta; class Pinopsida; order Pinales; family Pinaceae; genus Pinus; species Pinus albicaulis. Next base: position 7,957,589 of record CM076582.1, on the reverse strand, counting down.
TGTAATCTTGCTTTAGTTATCTCAAAATGACAAAGAAGCAAAACAATGAAAGAGAATGCAGATGAAGCAGTCAGTGTGAGAAGGAAACAAATAAAATAGTTATTTGATTTTGATTTTTTACTGTTGAGAAGTCTCTTTTTACAGCAGTTAAAGGTTAAAATACCGGTTTAAAGAGTATCAGGGTGAAAGAACAGAGTCAAAGTGTATCAGAGAGAAAAACAACAGCTAGCTGATTTTGACTACTGTTATTTCCCTTTTTACAACAGTGAAATGATAAATAAACATCATGAAAGAGTATAAGTGGAAAGAGTATCAGTGAAGTCATCTTCCAAAAAGATATTTTGCAATATGCCAGCAAGCATGGACATCTATTCAACAAACAATTTTGCGAGATAAGATAGTTCTATATATTCTAGATAAGAGGACAACGTGCTAAAGTTGTTAAGTAGCTGTCCCTATTAATGTGTAAAGATATTTTAAATTTCTTAGAGTTATTCCTAGATCTCTCTAGGATATTTGTAATAAACATTTGTATAAATACTTCAGTTTGTGAAGTGTTTAGTGTGGAATAAAATTGCTAAGAACATTATAGACATTTTGTTGGTAGGTTGGAGGCTCACATGTGTTGATTCCAAAGCAGCAGTTTGGATAATAGCTAATTGGACTTCATAATTCAGGAGTCATGCGATAATTTGAAGAGTAAAGTGCATCTATATTGTCATTGTTTCCATTCTGAGTTACATACAATTTCATATATGTTGTTCAATCTTAATGATTAATTAGGAGTATTACTTCAGGATTAATGTAAAAACTCCCTGTCTTAACTACTTAACCATTTAAATGTTTTCTGCTGATTTCTGGATTTAGGAATTTTTAATTGCTCCTAGTCCCGTTTGACCCCTGCCTCCTTCCTCTTTTTTCGGATCAAAGGATCATTCATTGCCCTTTATCCCAAAGCAAGCCATTTCATAAAAACAATCTATCCAAATCTCTGAGGGTTATCTACCTTGCCCTGAATACATTAGCATCCTTTTGGCCTTGCCTTCTAGTTCTGCTTGCTAGACTTTGACTCCATAGCCCAATGGACTAGTAGATCCCTCTTTAATTTGTCCTTAAGTAATTTTATTTTCCACCAAACATTTCAAAACCAAAACCAATTGTTCTATCATAACTAGCCTAAAACATTAAACAAAAACAAAGTTAAATCATAAAGAGAGATCCCTTTTTGAAATGTAGGAAGGCTAGATCCTAAATTTCCAAAGTAAGCTTGTGGTTACCCCTAGTTTTCTTAAACTAAAAACCAAAAGCTCACAATCTTTAGAAATTACTAGGGTGATAACAAGAAGGAAGACCCATTTCTTTTGAAATTCGTCCAATCAAAGGAAAGTATTTACACAAACATATTTATGATAAGGAAATGTTGGAAATACTACATGCACTAAAGAAATGGTGACCTTACCTAACGAGAATACACTTCAAGCTAAAACCAGATCATGATAGTCTTAAATATTTTTTGAAACAAATATTATCTTCAGAAGAGCAGAAAAAATGGGTCGCAAAGATGTTGGGTCATGACTTTGAAATCGTTTACAAAAAAGGGAAGAAAAATGTTGTTGCATATGCACTCTCAAGAAAGGATGAATACATGGAAGCATTGCTTTGTTCCATTTCTATTATCCAACCTGAGTGGATAACATAAGAAAGGGATGAATGGAAGAATGATGAAGAGGTGTGGACACTCATTCAAAAGTTGCAACAAGATCCTAGTACATATGATACATTTAGATAGAAAAATGATTCATTATGGTACAAATATCGCTTACATCTTTGTAAGAATTACCAACTAAAATAAAAGATTCTTTTGGAATTGCACACCTCCCTAGTAGGAGGGCACTCAGGATTTTTAAAAACTTACCACAGGGTTAAGAAGGAATTTTTTTGTGATGGCCCTAAATATGATATTCAAAAGTTTGTGGTAGAATGTTTGGTTTTCCAAAAAAATAAAGTTGAGACAATTAAGACCCTGGGTCTATTACAACCTTTAGCCATTCAAAGTCAATGTTGGGAGGAGGTCTCAATGGATTGTGTCACAGGTTTACCCAATTCTGAAGGAAAGAGTGTCATCACAGTGGTAGTTGATAGACTTACGAAGTATGCACACTTTTGTGCATTATCTCATCTTTTTAAAGCCAATATAGTTGCTACTGCATTTATGGAAATAATTCAAAATCTTCATGGAAACCCAAAGATTATTTTAAGTGACATAGATCTAATTTTCACTAGAAATTTTTGGATGGAATTATTTTCTTGTCTTGGTACTCAATTAACTCATATTTCATCTTATCATCCTCAATCTAATGGGAAAACTGAGATAGTGAACAAATGTTTGGAAGGATATATTTGTTGCTTTGTATCTGATAAACAAGCACAATGGGTCAAGTGGTTACGTCTAGCTGAATGATGGTATAAAACTTCCTTCCATACTGCAGCAAAAATGACCCCATTTATGGAACTTTATGGATATCATCCACCACCCATCACATCATATTTAATATAAAATTATAAGGTTTAAGCAGTGGAATATCACATTGAGCACCAACAACAATTTCTCTAACTCTTAAAGGATAACCTCACTCTGGTGTAGAATCGAATGAAACAAAAAGCAGATCAACATCGCAGTGAAAAATATTTTGAGGTAGGAGACTGGGTATTTTTATGGCTACAACCATACATACAAATTCCCCTCAAGAAATCTAAGAAGGATAATAAATGATCACCCAAGTACTATGGTCCTTACAAGGTGTTGCAAAATATTGGTACTATGGCATACACATTGGATTTTCCTACATCTTCCCGAGTACACCTAGTTTTCCATTGTTTCATGCTTAAAGAAGGTGACAAGCTTCAAGTTCAAACAATGTTACGAGAACTTGACGAAGAAAAATAAATCATATTTGAGCCTGAAGCAATCACGGAAACAAGAACCCGACAACTACGGAATTGATCAATTTTAGAGTATCTCATTAAGTGGAAGAACTTAACCGTTGAATATTCCACATGGGAGGATGAGAATTTATATAGAAACATCCATGGCTACTCAAGCATTTAGGACATCACCTTTTTGAAGGAGAGAGGCATGTTAGGTCCCTATAATACTAGTGTAGCCCCCTTATTGTTATTGTTAATGTATCCCCCTTATAATTTTTGTTGTGCCCATGTAGGCCCCATATTGTTATTATTGTGCCCCATAGAAGCCCATTATTGTTTTTGTTGTGCCCTTACATTTTTATTTTTATGTAGGATCTGATTATATTGTGGCCCCTTAGACTCCTATATATACAAAGGAGGTATTGTCATTTGTATCATAAAAGAATTGTTCATTTATGCGATTTAAAGGAGGTTTCCCCCTCGAAGAGGATATTTTTTAAGTCATTGATTTATATTTTCTTCTATTTTATGAGTTGGTTGCATAACATTGGAATAGGGTTACCAAAAGAGGGTTGTAGAATTTCATCTACAACTAGTACCCACAATATTGGATGGAAGATCGAGAAAGAAACATGACTTGGAAGAGGTATGAGTATAGAGGATAGCTAGATGATGAGAAGAAGGTCACTTTCTAATGAAGAGAAGGATGACATGACTATTGGTTCAACACTATGTTTCGTTGAAGGGAAGTGATATAGAAGATGGTCGATGCCCTATGAAGAATTTTTGGAAAAAGGTGGCTCCATAATGAAGAAGTTGAAATTCATCCTTGATACAATGATGCAGAAAGGAGGAACCCTACAAGCGTCTGATAGTACCATGATATCCACCAAAGAGAAAATATCTACTGTTGGAAACAAGTCCCTAGTCAAGAGGGAGCTTGTGTATATTCCTTTATAGGAATGAGTATATCCTCCCTATTTGAGAGCGAGAGATAGACACATCATTATTGTATTCACATTATCAAGAAAGAATGGAGGATTGGGTAAGCATATGAAACTGATACTGGTACTCTTTGAGGATGAGGTAAGGCATCCAATAGGCAAGAATAGTCGAAGAGGATATTCCATGAGGATGTGTAAATCCAAGATGAGAATTGTCCTAAAAGGACATAAGATGTGAACATCTGGATGGGGTATGTGCCTTGAGAGAGAATGATTAAGGTGTCTATTAGGCATTGTATCCACAAAATTGCACTCTAATCTAGTGGATAGATAGAGTTGTTAGTCAAGGCCTTGCTATATGATAATGGTGGTCGATCTGATGAGATGCATCGATATAAGTTGAAAATATAGTTTATCCGATGGCTTACCAATCCGACTCTTCTTATTATAATTATTTAGTATGAGAATGTCCATTTAACATTATGAATACCTCCCTAGTTAAGAGGGAGTGTTGAAATATGTAACTAGGTCCAGTCTTCATAATGTCTTATGTAACCTTGGTTTTATGTATTTGATGTAAATAAAAAGAAAAAAAACATTATTGTTATTTTGTAGCATGGATTTCATGCTCTAGGTCAAATTATTTTTAGGTCAAGCACCCATTGTGTGCTTCTAGGGTTATGAAATAAATCAAAGAGTCGTTATAATATGTAAAAGACCATATTGAATATATTGTATCAAGTCAAGAGAATTTATAATGTGTCAAAAGAGTCAAAATTCTCCCTCTAAGACCAAGTTGGACTACAAGAAGACAAGTCAACCTACAAGGATAAATTCAGCCTCTTTAAGGGTAGCTTGAACCTCACAAGAAGTGTATATGTAAAAGATGCTCGACCTCATTTGAGTGGCATCCAAGAATCTTGATCCAAGAAAGGGAAAGGAGAAAAGAACAAGAAAAAAGAAGGAAAATTAAAAGGAAGACAAACCAAATTTGTGAGGAATATTTTGTGGATACAATCTCCCACACACGTGAAATAATTAGGGCATCATCTTATTGTAGCAAGACTAAATTGAAGACCTACCAAGAGAAACAAAAGTTTGAGAACAAAGAGACCAAGTTTGCAAGCCGAGTTACAAAGGAATAATAAACACACTAAGCGAAGGAGAAAATATTCTTAACTACCATATTTCACCCACACATGTGAGCTAAAGTTTCTGGAGTTAGGCCGAAAATTGCAGGTTCAAAATTGAGGTCGAAGGAGAAGTTGAAACAGTTTTGAAGAAAGTTTGACTTGGTATTGGAGGGGTCATTTTCTTGGGTCATATGTCTTGGAATTATTCATTTGAATATTCTATACGAAGAAGAATAATTCTTGTGGGTTTTCCTCTCAAAGGGAGAGGTTTTGGCCCTAACTAACAACATATATCTTGTGTCCTCTTGTTCTATTGATATTCATATTTTGGTAGCCGTTTAATGATATGAACACTATAATAATCAAGTAAAGAAGAAGCTAACTACAAAGTACATATAGTTAAGTAAAATAACATCACAAACAATTATCAAGTAAGAGAAATCACCCTAATCTAGCTGCCCTTGATTTCTCAACATTCATAACCCGCGCACACATAAGTGGATCAAGCCCCACCCCATGTCCTCCTTTATTTATTAAACACATAAGTGGATCAAAGCCCACCCCCATGTCCTCCTTTTTTTAAGTTAAAGGATCTTAGCTCGAGTGGTTTGGTGAACAATTCATTTCTCCAACTACGTAGGTTCAAGTCTCCAAAGACATGTTGTAATTGGTCAGTTTGTGACATTTATGAAATAGTTTGTTGAAAAAATGTAGCAATAAAGGCTCAATTTGACTTTATCCTTAGTCAAATTGAGTAAATCGAATTTCCACGTCAACATGACAACTTGGAGATAGTTAACTAGTGTAACATGGATCTTGTCACTCAGTTAGCTCAATAAATTTGACTTGGAGGGCTTGGAGTTTAGTTATGCATGTATGATTGCTAAATTTTAGTAATCTAGTTCATTTATTTTTAGTTGTATTCAATTAACTGACCTCTAACTATTGATAGAGTTAGTTGAAGGTCAGTTGTGCAGTGGGACAATAATCTAACTCAGAGATTTTTCAGTTAACTAATCAATCAACCCAAAATAGCTAGTGCATGCAAGGAATTCGAGTTCCCCAACTGAAGTGGAGATGGCAAGGCAATGTAACATCAGTTGTAGACTATTTTTGAATGTACATGTGTTGCATGAGTTCAATTGATCCATCCTTGGGAATTATGCAATCAATTTGAAGGAAATTCCTACCTTTTAGGGCTAATTTCCTCAAGATTTGCATGAGGAAATAGGAGGCTTGGTGAGAAAATAATTGGATAAGTGTTGGCCATAGTTTCTCATTGAGCAGAGAGAAAATGTATTCTTTTGCAGGTTGAGCTCATAGCTAGAGCTATCAATTTTAATAGTTTCTATATTCAATTGATTAATGCAAAGAGGCTTGAGGGGTTTTTCCCAGTTGGGTTCCCCTATAAATCACTATGTATTTGTGGTTTTAATTATTGCATGTCTATGCATGTTTCTCTAAATTGTGGTTTTTATTCCGCAGATCATTAGAGTAGAATTGTGTCTCTTGTTTTTAAGTTTTAAATCTTGATCATTTGCAATTTATATCAAATTTTTACATGGTACTAGAGCCCTAAAATCACATTAGAACCAATATTTTGAACTTGTCTCTCAAGAATTTCGATTTGGTAGCTTCAGTGCAACAATTTTTCTTCAGGATAAGAAGAATGTCTTTCAATAGACTGAGATTCGAGTATGCCCTGGAGGGTAGCTCTAATTTCATATCCTCGAAGGATTGAATGGAAGTAGTGCTCAATGACAATGATGTGTTAGAATATGTTAAAACTGACATTGCAAAACCCCAATAGTCGGATGCACAACAATTAGCCCAAGGGAAGAAGGATGTTGCAAAGGGCAGGATAATTCTTCTAGAAGGTTTAAGAGACCATTTGGTCTAAAATCTCCATGGAAAAGAGACACCATTTGCTATGTGGAAGACACTAATTGAGCTATTCGAAAATAACAATGACCATATAAAATTGGCCCTGAAAGACAAACTTTGAAACATTAGAATGTAGAAGAATGATACTACTCCACAATATCTCTCTAGGTTTACACAAGTTTGAGATGAGATTGGAGGGGTTGGGATGAATGTTGCAGAAGATGAATTTGTGAGCCTAGCTCTTCTATGCCTTCCAAAATCCTATCACAACTACTAGGAATTTGTGAATGGAAGGGAAAAATTACTGAATTTTGAAAGGTTGTGGTCCGATTTGGTTCAAGAAGAGTCCACAAGAAATAACAGAGACAAAACATCATCTAAAGCTGAGGATGAAGAGAATTTTTCCTTGGTTGGAAAGGGGAAGAATGGAAAAGGGAAGAATACCCAGAGTAAACATGAATTCAAACAAAATAATGGTAAGAAGAAAGACTTAAGCAAGATAAAATGCTTCCATTGCCATGAATTCAGGGACTATGCAACAAAATTTTAGCACAAGATTTTTAACAAGAAGTCTTCAGGAGGAGAAGCAGGTGAAGCACTAGCTTCACAATTTGAATTAGACTTTGTCCTAATAGCATGCATGGACAACATTGTTTTCAGGAGTGTGTGGTTGATCTGAAAATGGAATGTACTTGTTTAAGGGTGCAAGGTATCCATTTTCCAAAATTTCAAATTGACTGCTATACTCCAAGTGACCTCTTGATAATGTGAGAATAAACTATTTCCCATACAGAGATGGACTGTAGGGGCATTCACTGGACATGTCACCTCTAAAGAGAAGATGAGTTCCAGAGGCTACCTGGCCCTCTACAGACTCTGTCTAAGGAAATAATATATAAGCACAAAAAACAAGAACAATGAAAGTCTTTTGTTTTTGAATTCAAAGTGTTCATTGATCTGTTTTAAATGTGAATAAGCAAGAGCATATGTTCTGCAATTTGTGTGAAGAGGTTTAAAGTTAAAACAACAAGTTTTGCTTCCTGTATAAACTTGTTTTGGAAAAGCATGCTCATGAAATTTTACTGTTTAAACTATCAAAATCTGAAAATAAATAGCCATAATACACACATGAACAACAGATATTTGTTAAAGCGGTTCACCCCTCTCTTGGGCTACCTCCGCTGCTCCAAAAGCCTCTAATTAGGCTCAGTGCTCTTTTGATTAAATGGTGCAAATGAGATTACATCTGTATAAACTCCTTTAATGAGAAAATAGACTGCTAAAACAGACTCAGAAGGTCCAAAACAGTAGAAATAGACTACAAATTCACCTCCATTGGAGGAAGGTAGCCCAATGCAGCAATCTTTCCCCTTAGCTCTAATGGAGTCACTGTCAAAAGCGCTGTAAAATTCGCAGATAGAATGCCCTGATGGCTCTGCAGACCCCTCCAACAGCTCCAGAATGCTCTCTACACCCAAAATAAAAAAAAAAATCGTCTTCAAAGGCCTCTCCTATCAAAAGTTATGGCCTCTTTAGTAAACTGCCTCTTTCCCCTTGAGAAACTCCACTAATTGTGGAGGAAGTGCAGTTAAGGGCGCTAAAATAGCAAAAAACGCCAAAATAGGCGGAGGCGCCAATCTTATCCGACGGTTAGTGGGTTGGGCAATAAATATTACGGTTATATGAAACCGCGTTCACATATATCCGACGGTTAGTGGGTTGGGCAATAAATATTACGGTTATATGAAACCGCGTTCACATATTACGGTTTGTTATATAAATACAAACGTTGTATTAAAAAAAACCCACCAAACAACTTATAACCAAAGTCGTTAACCAATATATATCCAAAGTTTAAATATCTGCCACGGAAAGCGCGCCGATGGACCTGGGGACTGGTTCCGCCGCGTGGTCATTTGGTAAGGGGGCTGGCCCTTCGGGGCTGGCCCCCTTCGGGCCCCGCCCAACCTTCAATAAACATTAACAATAACGCGTCCGCACCATATAACAAGCCCCAAAGCATTGCTCCAACGGTTAAAACGCTGTGTTAATAAACCGGTGGTCGCGGGTTCGAATCCTGCGAGCCCAAACAAATTTTTTAATATGCGCCATTTCAATCCACGTCGAGGCCCACGTGGCGGCCTCCGGGCTAGCCACGTGGCGCCATATGATTGGCCGATACGGGAATATTCTCCAGAATATTCTACGGAATATTCTCAGAATATTCTGTGGAATATTTTTTTTTTAATAAAAATTTTCCAAAGCCAAATTTGCCCTTTTTTAATGGAAATTGAGAAAACTTTGAAGTTGAATAACTTTTGCATACTGAGACCATTTTTCGAACCATTCACGGCGCCGGAATCAGGAAGACGAGCACTATCCAGTCGATCTGTTTCAGAGCAATTCTGAGCAACTTCATTTTTGCCCATTTTACGACACTTGGTCCTGAGCTCCTGATCAGTGGTACCTTGATTCCGGTGCCTCGTTCCATATGACGGGGTGTAAGGATTTTTTTAGTAGCCTGAAGGAGAAGGATCTCCAGATGCATATCGAAATGGGGATGATGGGATTTACAATGCTACATGAATTGGTACTGTCGAGAGGGAGAAAGCCTCTCCTCTTCACCTCAAAAATGTTATGTTTGTACCTGGGCTGAAGAAGAACTTAATCTCTGTAGCAGTATTGGAGGATCATGACTATGATGTTATTTTCAATAAAGGGAAAGCCTTTCTGAGACACATAGCTAATGAGAAAAATGAAGCAGATTAGGGTTTGTGTGAAGAACCTATACAAAATCGAGGTGGGAGATTGCACTGCATTAAGAAATACGATAGAAAAAGTGTAAAGTCGAGATGTTGGAGGACGCTAGCATATGATATTGGGTCATCTACACCATTGCGCCTTAAAAATCATGAAACAAATTACCACTGGTTTGCTTAAAGGATCCCTTGACCAACGTGATGTTTGCAAGGGTTGCACATTGGGAAAAATATGTCAAATCCACTTTCAATGGTCGAGAGAGTAGAACCTTGGAGAGAGTCCACTCTAATGTTTGTGGACCTTTTTCTACAACCTCCACTACAAGACATAAGTACTATGTTATTTTTATTTATGATTTCTCTAGAAAATGTGATATCTTCTTCATGGCTAAGAAGGATGAAGTTTTCTCAAAATTTGTTGAATTCAAGGCATTAGTTGAGAAGGAGACTGAGAAGTAGGTGAAGGCTCTTAGGAGCGAAAATGGAGGTGAATTTTTTTCACATGCCTTCAAGGATTTATGTGCGAAAGAAGATATTCGAAGGGAACTGATATCACCCCATAACGCACAACAGAATTGGGTGGTTGGGAGAAAGAAAAAGATCATAATGTGAGAAGCAAGGGCCATGTTGCATGATCAAGGGCTGCCATTGCATCTATGGGCAGAAGCATGAAATAAAAAAATCTACTTGCAGAACCAGAGTCCTCATAGAATACTTTACATGATCACATCGAAGGAAGCTTTCTCTGGGAGAAAGCCTAATGTGTCTCACTTCATAATTTTTGGAGATTCAGTTTACTGTCATGTATCCAAGTATTTGAGGAAGAAACTTGAGCCTAAAACATAGTTGGGAGTTTTTTAGGATACACCGAAACTCCACACAATTACTGGGTGTATTTTCCTTCATTGAGGATGACAGTTGTGAGGAGAGATGTCAAGTTCGATGAGGAGAAGGCTATGAGATGCTCTCTAGAACGAGAGCTAAGTATCCCATTGGAGGAGGAGATTTTAGCTCCAAAGGAGGAGCCTCATGATGAGATTCAGGAGGTTGTGGAGCAACCACATGCAGTGGAGCAGACATGAGGTAGAGTGGAGGCACCCACTCAACTAGAATCTTACACAGAGGGGAGAAAGAGAACCAGAGAAGCTAATAGACTGTTGTAGGATGAAAGGGAGAATGCGGGAGCCCTCACATCACAACACAGACAGAGGAGGTCACTTGATAGGTACACTTGGTACATGGATCTCATGATAGAGCTCATTAAGACAACACATTCCTCATTTGAGTAAGAAGTTTCTCAACTTGTTTGGGTTGATGCCACAGTGGAAGAATACAAATCCATCATGAAGAACAATGTATGGGAGGTGGTGCCGAGTGATGCAGGAGCATCCTGCTTGATTTTTATTTAAATATGTGTAATTAGGGGGGTGATGTATTTTTAATTATTTTCTAAATTATTATGCTCATTTTTAATAAATTGAGAGAGAAATATCTAAGTGTGAGGATTATTGTAAATATTCTCTTAATTAATTGAGAATACGAGGGAGTTGAGTTAGGTAGATAATTTAGGGATCAGGAATTCCTTCAACGAGACTTAGTTGAGTCCAAAAAAGGGATAAATCTATTTTAGATTTTGGTTGAGATTTGTGTGGAGGAAATCATGGATTGAAAGAAATTCATAATTATGTATAAATAGGAGGATTGTGTGAGGATGAAAGACGGTGAGGAATACAAAGAGAGAGAGCGAGAAAAAATGGTTTGAGAGTTTTTGTAAAGGGTCGAGAGCCGAAAGGCCATCCATTGTAATATTTAGCCAGATGTTTTAAATTTGAAATTTCTTCTTGTATTTTATATAAGCATCTTGGTTATTGTTTGAATTTCTCTTTGTTTGTATTTGGACTTGAATCTAAGTAGCTTTGTATGAGATTTTTGAGTTAAGTTTTCACTAAAAAGAAGATGAAGTCTGTTGTATATGCTAGGATATGTTTTATAATAGAATCCATACATCATTTGGTATCAGAGCCTGGGAGAGCATGGGAGCGTTGTATATTTGGAAAATTGATTATTGTGATGCATCTTAGGCACGCATGAAGGAGATCTGATTGGAGCACAATGAATTATTGGATGATCTTTGATCATGGCTGTTGAAGATTCAATACCATTTCTCAGTTGCTGTAAGTAATAATTGTTGTTGCGTGAAGGTGTGGAGAATGTTGAGTGGACAAGCTGCATGAATTTATTTGAGGCTGACGTTCCAGGTTGGAATTTGTATATTTATATATTATTTCTCTACTGTATGTTGAAAATCGATTTGATGTGAAGACTAAGAAATTCGTTGAGCCCATCCTAAGTCTAGAGCTGGAGTTGTGCAATGTTGGAGCATCAAACTTGCGTAATTTTTTTCGGTGACCTGTGTGAGCACCTATGTAGCTTATTTTAGCAGTATTACTAGATGGTTCGTTCAAGAGGCCGAGCGTGGTTAAGCATTGGTGTGGACGCAAGCAAGACACCACAGTAATGCCTTGATGCTAGCAGTTCTCTGCACTGCTATAACGCGGCACAATCGAAGGTTGAAGATGGCGGATTTGTGTGTCACAGCCTCGGCGGAACGGTCAAGGGTGACTTGCATAGTCTGCACGTTGTGGTTGGGTGTGCGGCTCTAGTCTTGGAGTTTGCGTGAAGATTTAACACAAATCCGTGGAATATGGTATAAATAATCTTATGGCATATGTGTTAACAGAGTTTGTATAACCGTGGGGTATGGTATACACAGTCCCTGTGGATTACAGTATGCAGCTAGCATGTGTTAGAAGAAGTGTATATATATGCTATGCATTTCGATTGCAGGAGATGTTGAACGGGAGTTTCTATGGAGCCATGACAACGTAGATGAAAGGGTGGCATGGTTGTCAAAGGCCACAGCCTTAATGCATTGTGTGAAGGAGCAACATCAACGTAGCAGAATTGGGCCAAGTGTGTGGACGTAGGAATTTTTACCACAGGTAATGTGTTTATTGAACCATGGGCAGTGTAATACCCCTAGGGTATGATGTAGTAGGGTGCGGTTTAAAGTTTCGTGGAGGCTGCGTAATACCCCTGGGGTATGCTGTAGTAGGGTGTGGTTTAAAGTTTCGTGGAGGCTGCGTAAGACATTTAATCACAGACCTGTGGAGAATGAATAGTATGCGATAAAGACATCATATTACAATGTGAATACAACCAGTTTGTCATCACATTATTTGGTCATGTTTTTTTGGTTGCTGTGTGATGGTTTGTACGGCCAGTGACTTCAAAAAAAAAATTGCAGCGCTTGTTCCCTACGCGAATGCAGCACTTTGTTTTGATATGCCTGTGTGAATGAAACACTTTGTTTTGATATGCTTGTGTGAATGCAACGCTTTGTTTTGATATGTCTGTGTGAATGGCTCGTGTTGGCAGCGCTTGCAATAGTGCAACATTTTTTTTTCCAAATACATTGTCCCATGTTGGTAAATGGTGAATGGCATTTGCGTTGGTAAATGGTGAAGTTGGGTGAATGGAATTTGTGTAGAAGCACAATTGGGTGAATGGAATATTAGATTATGCGTACCTTGAAGGTTTACAAACATTATTTGTTGGGAAAGATTTATGTTACAAAGTTGCTGGGAAGAGATTTATTTGCTGGGGAGAGATTGTTAGAAAATCGACCTTGCACATTCAAAGTAAAGAAAAACATGAATTCAATCTCATATGAAGAGTCTAATTTATTTGGAATTATATATATTATAATATAATTCCATGATACATTCAATACTAAAGTGTGCATTGGTTGACTGCATAAATTTTTGGTGTGGAGACAAAGCTTAGGTGGAGTTTGGAGTTGGATAGTTGGGAGTCTGCCAGAGACAAAGTCTATAGAGGCTTGAATGTATTCCTAAATAAAGATGAGAGAGAAGGGTTGGATCATTTCAACCACAAGAAGATTCAAGGTAAGTGCTCATTGAATGAATCAATATTCATTGAGTAAAGGTATCTTAAAATTTGGATGATTAAATTTCCTTGTCATACTCGAGAAGTTGATCTTTTGTAAAATTTATGAAAGCATGAAATCAATCCATATGTTTAAGGAACGGAATTGGAGTCCATCTCATAAATTGAGGTGCGAGTATGGTTGAGTATGGTTTGTGTTTGTTGCTGTGGAGAAATATGGTGATGCCACCATGTCAAAAGAAAGTTTTAAGAAATTCTTGTGAATGAATTGTTTTGTGCACTAAGGAGAGACGGTGTTGCATGCGAACCGTCACTGCAAAAAATGAGCTGCATGGAAGTGCAGGAAAACCGTTTGCGCTAAGGTGACGAGCGGCATGTGAATATTCACAGTGATAAAGACGACACAAAAGAGTGAAATCCGGAGAGTTGAAATTGCGAAGAGAAGGTTTGTTAACCTTGAAGGGAGCATAAGGTATGAAATTTCATTTAAAAGAGATATTTTAAATGTTGGAAATTAAATGATTTATTTTATTTTCATCATAAAATAAATCTTGGGAAAAGTGGATTGAAATTCAATTTAAAGGCTAAAGTATCATGTGAGTAAAATAAAGTGATAAAGGGACATGATGCAATTAGTGACTTGTGATATTTTCTGAAGAATGGAGTATGAGAGAGAGTGAAGATTTTACATCATAAAAATGTATTAAGGGTGGATGTTCGTCGAAAGATTGTATAACTTGAATTAAAGTCGAAATATCCACTATTGTAATTATTGGGTCGAGCTTTGAAATCCATCAGATGTTAAGGTCAAATGAAAATTTGGATAGTTTGAGTCAAGTTAAACCATTGAGTTATTGTACAAGAGGGTGTATTTTGCATCCGAGATGAAGAATTGATGTAAAGGCTGGAGTCAAAGAGTCATAAGCCAAGTCAAAGGTTTGAATGTAATTGGGTGCATCATCAGCGGAGCCCGACACCCAAAGAGTTGGTCATTATAACACAGACATTACTGAAGTTGTTGTTGCAACAAAGAGGAGTAAGAGAGTTGCCAGAGATGATTCCAAGACAGAGAATTGAAAGAGGTCAAGTGCAGGTAGAGATCTTGTATTGCTGAATGGCAAGTATGGAGGCTTGCTGAAAAGGGGATTCAAATGAAATCCACACGTGAACATATGAATTTCACAAAGGAGGAGAAGATGACTGGTGATAGTCATTTTAGAAGATCTGATGAAGACCACAATAGAAGAAAGAAGAAGGAAAATGCCAAGGTAATTGGCATATGTAAGTAGTTGACTGATGAAAAGTATGAGCAAGAGAAAGCGGAGATAGCAGTTCACCTTGAGTTATTGGTGGAATTGTTGCAGAGAAATATGAAAGACCAAAGACATAGTTGGACCATGAGGAAGAAAGTGAAGTGGCAGAGACTACACGCAAAGAGGGAACAACAGGTAAACATATAGCTGATAGAAGAGCTGAGGAAGCTCGAGCAGATGGTGAGTGTGCAATTGAGATGTGAAAAGCTCAGAGAGGCTGAGTTGAAAATGGAAGTTTCCATTTGTGGCCCAGAACAGGGTGAAATTCTGGGTGAAGAGATCAATGAGGAAGATCTCATGGACTATTGGAATAGTTCAGAACAATTTGAAGATATGTTGACAAGAGAAGCAGATGAGGCTATGAAGCCTTGCATTTTTAAATCTCATAGTTTGTGTATGTTTGCAGGATGTGCGGAAGATGGTGGACAATATGGTGAAACTGTCACAGAGATGAATGAAACTCTTGAGGTGAAGTATGATGGAGAATGCCTTTCAGAGGAGGAAGGTATTGATTTGTTGCAGCAGAAAGAATTCATAGATGAATTCTTGTTTGGGGTAAGACATCCAGTTGAAGCTGTTATGGAGCAGAAGCATAATGAAAATGCCGAAGTGATATTCCAAGGAGGTAAACAAATGAATTTGCTTAATGAAATTGCTGACAAAATTTTACAATGTGATGATACAAAAACCAAGATAACTCAGGAAGATTACCAGAAGAAGAATGAAGCTGGGAATGAAGGTTGTGATGAAATGCTGGAAAGATTTCACATGGAAATAGAGTTCTTGGAATGATGGCTTAAGGAACCTGAAGGGGAGATGAAACTTGCAGAACCTGATACAGAAGAGATTGCAATTACCATGCATGATAGGGATGAAATGTTTTTAACATTTATAGAGTTGAGTGAATGTTATAACTTTTCAAATAAAAATGTGACTGTTGGTACAAAAAACGACATTAACAGATATGATGTTGAACTCAGAGAAATTGAGCAAAAATTATTTGGAGTTGAGTTGAAATATCAGGGGCAACGAGAAAGTTATGTCCGTAGAGACATAAAGGAGACAGAAATATTGATCCAGCAGGATAAAGATGAAAGCAACCAATAGTTCAAAACAAGATCTACTGAAATCCAGAAAGTCGATGATGGGAGATTGGTGCTTGAAGCATCAAAAGAGGCCGAAAGGTCTTATCTTTTTAAAACTAACAGTTTGTTGATGAATGCAGGTACAACGCCAGATGAGAAAGTTGTTGCTATAAAAGCAATCAATGACTATAGTTGTGGTCAAGAAGAAATTCTTGATTATTCTTTGCTTCAGAAAGTGGAGTGTTCAACTCAGTTGGAGACGAAAGAATTAGACAAAGAGGAACTACTTCGAGGAATTGGCGAAAGAAAGTGTTGGAAAGGCCAATGGAATTCGATTGACAGAGTGAGTGATGAATTACAAAATGAATTTGATACTTTAAAGGACCAGTGGCAGAACAAAGTTTGGAATCCTGGAGGGAACAAGTCATTGAGACTTGTGGCTGTCGCATTATTACAGAAAAGTGACAGATCTCATAGACAGGAGTCTATGGAAACTTCTCTACATGGGAAGTCTGATGCAGGAGCATCCTGCTTGATTTTTATTTAAATATGTGTAATTAGGGAGGTGATGTCTTTTTAATTATTTTCTAAATTATTATGCTCATTTTTAATAAATTGAGAGAGAAATATCTAAGTGTGAGGATTATTGTAAATATTCTCTTAATTAATTGAGAATATGAGGGAGTTGAGTTAGGTAGATAATTTAGGGATCAAGAATTCCTTCAGCGGACTTAGTTGAGTCCAAAAAAGGGATAAATCTATTTTAGATTTTGGTTGAGATTTGTGTGGAGGAAATCATGGATTGAAATAAATTCATAATTATGTATAAATAGGAGGATTTTGTGAGGATGAAAGACAGTGAGGAATACAGAGAGATAGAGAAAAAATGGTTTGAGAGTTTTTGTAAAGGGCCGAGAGCCGAAAGGCCATCCATTGTAATATTCGGCCAGATGTTTTAAATCTGAAATTTCTTGTTGTATTTTATATAAGCAGCTTGGTTATTGTTTGACTTTCTCTTTGTTTGTATTTGGACTTGAATCTAAGTAGCTTTGTATGAGATTTTTGAGTTAAGTTTTCACTAAAAAGAAGAAGAAGTCTGTTGTATATGCTAGGATCTCTTTTATAGCAGAATCCCTGCATCACCAAGACCAGAAGGGAAATAAGTGGTTGGTTCCAGATGGATCTACAAAGTGAATCATGCAACTAACTGGAGCATCGAGAAGTACAAGGCTATATTTTTGGCCAAAGGATTCTCTCAGATAGAGGGAGTGGACTACGAGGAAACGTTTGCACCAGTTGCAAGATATTCCTTAATCAGATCCATTCTAGCAATGGCTACGGAGATGGGGTGGAAAATACACCAGATGGATGTGAAGATTGTCTTTCTCAACAATGTGTTGAGGAAGACATTTAAATAGAGCATCCAGAAGGATCTAAGACATATGATCAAGAGTCACATGTGTGCAAACTCACGAGAGAATTGTATGGTCCCAAATAGGCGCCCTAAGCATGTTACACTCAGATCGATAGTTATCTCAATGGATTGGGCTTCACCAAAAGTGAAGCAGATGCAAACCTCTATCACATTATGGTAGATGGTAAGTTTATTATTCTTGTTTTATATGTTGATGATTTAATATTGACAGGTGATGAGTAGTTGATATGCTCTTTGAAAGAGGATATTGCAAGGGAATTTGAGATGAAAGACATGGGCCTAATGCATTACTTCCTCAAACTATAAATCTTATAAGATGATTGTGAATTTTTTGTGTCTCAGCGGAAGTATGTCTCTGAAATACTTCAGAGATTTTAGATGGAGAATTATAAGCCCAGGGACACATCTCTAGCTACAAACTGGAGGAAGGAGAATGCCACTTCAGGTGAAGAGGTTGATGCTACCATTTACAGGAAACTTGTTGGGTCTTTGATGTATCTTGTGAACACAAGACCCAACATGTGCTATGAAGTAAACTAGCTTAGTCAAGCTATGGTAAGGCCTACCAAACTATATTGGAAGGCATAAAAGCACGTGTTACGATACCTCTGAGGCACTACTGAGTATGGATTACGGTACAAGAATACAGAGGGAGTGAAGCTTCAAGGCTTCACTGATGTAGATTATGCAGGGATTCCATCAGATAGGATTCAAGTGTTATCTTCAGTGTTGGGTCAGCATCTATCTCTTGGTACAATAGAAAGTAGAGGTATGTGACACTCAGCTCAACAAAGGCAGAATACATGGCTGCAAGTCAAGCAACACGTGAGGCCATATGGATGAGGAGAATATTTGTGGTTCTTTTCGGTCAGGAGATGGATCGACTACGATATATTGTGATAATTAGATTTGCATTAATCTCTCTAAGAATCCAGTATTTCATGATAGTTCCAAGCACATTGATATCTAATATCATCATTTACGAGACTGTGTGCAGAGGATAATTATGTTGCTAGAGTACATTCCAACTGAGGAGAAAGATGATGACATCTTGATAAAGGCATAGTCAAAAGTTAAATTCGAATTCCACAAGTGCAAGATAGGGGTGGTGAAAAATCCCTTTCTTGCTAACAGGGAGTGTTGAAAAAATGTTGCAAGAAAGGCTCAATTTGACTTTAACCTTAGTCAAATTGAGTAAATCGAATTTCCACATCAGAAAAACAACTTGGAGTCAGTTAACTAGTGTGACATGGATCTTGTCACTTAGTTAGCTCAGTAAATTCGAGTTGGAGGGCTTGGAGTTCAATTATGCATGTGTGATTGCTAAATTTTAGTAATCCAGTTTAGTTATTTCCAGTTGTATACAATTAATTGGCGTCTGACTATTTATAGAGTCATTTGAAGGTCAGTTGTGCAGTGGGACAATAATCTAACTCAAAGATTTGTTAGTTAACTAATCAATCAACCCAAAATAGCTAGTGCATGCAAGGAATTTGAGTTCCCTAAGTGAAATGGAGATGACAAGGCAATGTAACATCAATTGTAGACTAGTTTTGAGTGTACAAGTGTGGCATGAGATCAGGTGATCCATCCTTAGGAATTGCACAATCAATTTGGAGGAAATTACTATCTTTTAGGGGTTGATTTCCTCAAGATTTGCGCAAGGAAATAGGAGGCATGGTGAGCAAATAATTGGCTAAGTGTTGGTGAGAGTTTCTCATTGAGAAGAGAGAACATTTATTCTTTTGCAGGTTGAGCTCAGGGTTGGAGCTAACAATTGTAATAATTTCTCTATTCAACTGATTAATGAAAATAGGCTTGAGGGGTTTTTCCCAGTTGGGTTTCCCTAGAAATCACTGTGTATTTGTGATTTTGCATTTTGCATGTTGTTCTATATTGTGGTTTTCATTCTGCAACTTAGTAGAGTAGAATTGTGTCTCTTGTTTTTCAATTTGAAATCTTGAGCAGTTATAATTTATATCAAATTTCTACATAGTTGTATATGGTGTAATTGTGCTAATTGATCTTTCAAAGTTACCAATTCTCTATAAGCTCTCGTTCCATTTAAAAAAACAATTAATATGTTTAAATAATAATAATAATAATATTCAAAAAAAGAAAGAAAGAAAGAAATATATAAAAAGCATAATATTTTGGGTTGAATTTAATTTTTTAAAGTATACATCATCATTACAAATAGTGTTTTTCATCATAGACATATAATGATTTTGAAACAAGGGCTACATAGTAGCTACTACCTACCGCTTAATGTAAATATAGAAATGTTGCAATTTGAGTTTGAGCATGTCTATGAATATTTGCTTTGTAATAAAGTTGCCGCTTAGTTTACTTTAAATATAGCTAAATTAAAGTAAAAATTAAGAATTTACGTTAGTGTTTAATCTAATCAATTTAGGTTTTTACTAATATTTTGTTAATCCAATTTCACCCAACCACAATAACAATGTCATATTGTCTTGTTGAGAAAACCATCTAGAAGCTTTTACATTTTCCTAAAGCGCACACACACACACACACACACACATATATAAAAGGTAGTTGTTTTGGTCAGATATGTCTACAAAAATATAATTTATAAATACTTAATATTTTATGAAAATTTATAATAATAAAAATAAAAATATTATTATAAGAATTTATAATAACAAAAAAATATAAGTTATATATACAATTAAAGGAATTTATTGTTAATATTTAAAAAGTTGCATGATATTTTTACTTAAAATTACATGGCATGATATATAACAATTAAAATTGTTTAATATTTTGTATAGTTATATATTTAATGTGTTTTCGAAAATTTAATAATGTAATTTAGTTAACCGATTTGAGTTTTTAGATATTGGATAGTTTTAATATTCTACTCATTAGGAATGTGTTTTTTAAATTAGATTTTTCAATTTCTAATGTTTCTAATTTGATTTTTTTAGATATTTGATAGATCTGATATTCTACTCATTAGTGTTGGAGCATTCAGTGCAGCTAAATAAAAGACAAGCAATAGCAGATCAAACACATCACAAAAGAGACACAGGGTTTAACGTGGTTCACCCAACCATTCTGGGCTACGTCCACCAAACATAGGCATCGGCAATCTTTATTATCAAACAGGAGATTACAAACTCTCAGACTCCAAACAATCCGTATGGATACCTGTTATATAGCAAAGAGAATCTAACTGCCTCATAAATCCTCTCACATCAAATTTAGGATGCATTAACTCCCTCCCAACAAACTGGAGCTAATCTAGGAACTAATTCCTATTGTTGTCATCTACTGAGATTTTGCCTATTTTATTGAAAACAGAAAATCTCAACAATCTCCACCTTGACAACAATTAGCCTGATGCCCTATTATTATTATTTTATCTCTTCTGCAAGCCAAGAGAAGCCAAACACCAACGCAGCTTCTCCAACAAAACTGGTTTCGTGAACATGTCTGCACAGTTTTCCTTTGTATGCACCTTTTCAAGAGAGACTCCCCTTTCAGTGATAACTTGTCTTACAAAATGATACTTTATTGGAATATGCTTTGATTTACTATGATAGGCTGGATTCTTAGCCAAATGTATTGCACTTTGACTATCACACAGTAACTTGATGTTATCCTGTAACCTACCAAACTCACCAAGTAAACCTTTCATCCAAATCGCCTCTTTGCAAGCATGCGAGGCAGCAATGTATTCTGCTTCAGTAGTGGATAAAGCAACAATGTTTTGTAGCTTTGACATCCAGCTAATAGCTCCACCTGCAAGAGTAAAGACATACCCTGAAGTTGACCTTCTCTTATCCAAATCACCTGCAAAATCAGAATCAACATATCCGCAAACAAATTCACTACTCTTATTGTACGTGATACAATAACTACTTGTGCCTCTCAAATACCGAAGCACCCATTTCACTGCTGACCAGTGTTCTTTACCCGGATTTTCCATGTACCTGCTGACAACCCCAACTGCATGTGAAATATCTGGTCGAGTACAAACCATCGCATACATCAAACATCCTACTACATTAGCATATGGAATTCGAGACATATAATTCTTTTCTTCATCTGTATTAGGACATAAACTGGAAGAAAGCTTAAAATGGGAAGCTAAAGGGACTGACACAGGCTTTACATTGTTCATACCAAACCTCACAAGTATTTTCTCAATATACTTATGTTGTGATAGCCACAGCTTACCATTGCTCCTGTCTCTGAAAATCTCCATGCCCAAAATCTGTCTTGCTGCTCCTAGATCTTTCATATCAAATGTCCTTGCCATCTGAGTCTTCAACCTGTTGATTTCTTCAATGCTTTTGCTTGCTAAAAACATATCGTCAACATACAACACTAAGATAATGAACATGACATTACTTAACTGCTTAAAGTAAACACAATGATCATATTCACTTCTTATATATTTTTGACTCAACATGAAAGAATAAAATTTCTTGTACCACTGTCGAGGCGACTGCTTCAAACCATACAATGACTTCTTGAACCTGTAGACAAATTTCTTATTGTGATGCTGAACAAACCTTTCCGATTGTTCCATATAAATTTCCTCATCTAAATCTCCATGTAGAAATGCAGTCTTAACATCTAATTGCTGCAACTCTAAATCAAGCAAAGCCACTAATGCTAACAAAATTCTAATTGAAACAATTTTAACCACTGGTGAAAAAATCTCATGAAAGTCAATACCGGCTTTCTGAGAAAACCCTTTTGCAACCAGTCGCGCTTTGTACCTGTCCTCCGTATCATTCACACCCCGTTTCATCTTGAAGACCCATTTACATCCCACAGTTTTCCTGTCTTTTGGAAGTTCAACCAGATCCCATGTGCCATTCTTACCTAAGGCCATCATTTCTTCCTTCATAGCTGCTTTCCACTTGTCACTTTTCGAACCTTCTATAGCTTCCTGATAGCACAGAGGTTCATCATCGTTAGCGGTCAAAGCAACTGAAGTAACATAATCATCATACCTTCTCGGTGGCCGTTTGATTCTTGTAGACCTCCTTAAGGATGTTTCTGGTGCTTCCACAATTGGCTGACTACCATCTGTAGGAACTTCTTCTCGATCACCATCTGAGACCTGTTCATGACCTACATCTGAACCCTGTTCATAATCTGATTCTGAAACCTGTTCATGACTAGAATATGAACTATGGTCATCATGACTATCATTAGAAGTGCTGTCAAACTGAATGTGCTGAAAATCAGATACATCATCCTGTTTCAATTTATTATCTACATCTAACTGTACAAGAGAGGATTCATCAGACTTTACATCTCTGTTGATGATGATTTTGCGGGTAGTAGGATCCCACAATCTAAATCCCTTTGTTCCATCACCATACCCAACAAAGATATGCCTTTTTGATTTTGGATCTAATTTAGTTCGCTGATGTTTAGGCACTAGAGCATATGCATCACAACCAAACACTCTGAGTTTAGAATAATCACAAGGGTGACCTGTCCATACCTCTTGGGGAATCTTGCAACCTATCGCTGTCGATGGCGACCGATTTATCACATAACAAGCTGTAGTCACCGCTTCTGTCCACAATTCCTTCTGCAAACCGGCGTTACTAAGCATACTCCTTGCTCTCTCTAGAAGAGTCCTGTTCATGCGTTCAACAACTCCATTTTGCTGAGGAGTATAAACCGTGGTCTTATGTCTCTCGATCCCTGCATCCTTGCAATAGCTGTCAAACTCCTTGGAAGTAAACTCACCACCATTGTCAGTTCTTAAACATTTTATAGTTCTACCAGTGTTGTTTTCTACCAATGCTCTAAACTGCTTGAAAACTGTAAAAACATCAGACTTCCTTTTCAACATGTAGACCCACACTTTCCTAGAAAAGTCATCAATAAACGATACAAAATATGACGAGCCACCATACGAGGTTGTAGGGGCTGGACCCCAAACATCTGAATGAATATAATCGAGTATCCCTTTACTAGTATGTTTCCCTGTTTTAAATTTTTGTTTACTTTGTTTGCCAAACAGACAATGTTTACAGAAATCTAACTTTCCAGACTTTAGATTAGGAAGTAATTTGCGATCAGCCAAAATCTTTAACCCTCTTTCGCTCATATGGCCCAACCTTTGATGCCATAGGCGAATGGAACTACTGTCATGTTCAGACACCGTAGACACATGAACTGACCCTGTTCTTCCTTCTAACTGAAACAAATTTCCTACTTTCTTAGCTTTCATTACTAGTAAAATACCTTTGTAAATTTTCATTACTCCACCTTGAATGACAGTTTTATATCCATTTGAGTCAAGTGCTCCCAGTGAAATTAGATTTTTTCTTAAGTCTGGAACATGTCTCACATCTGTTAACAATTTAGTTGTGCCATCAAACATTTGCAGTTGTATACTTCCTATTCCCACAATATTAGATGTGACATCATTACCCATGTACACGACTCCATCATTAACTGATCTATATGTCTTAAACCATTCTCTATGAATACACATGTGGTTTGATGCACCGGAATCTAACAACCAATGTTGATCATGATTTGACAAATTAACTGATAACACTTCGTCGCTCATACCTGAACCAGATGCCGAACCTGTATCTGTCACATTTGCCTCCTTCTTCTCTGTCGAAGAATCTGCTTTTGAAGTTTGTTGTTGTCGCTTCCAGCAGTCCTTCTTCAAATGCCCCGATTTGCCACAAAACCAACACTTTACTTTGCTCTTCTTCCCTTTCGACTTTGAACGCGAATCGCTGCGCTTACCAGAGCGTCTTTCTCTAGAACGACCTCTAGCCATCATTGCCTCTGATGTAGAGGTGTCAGCATTCGACCTCTTCCTCGTCTCCTCAGACAACAAGGCTCCAACCACATCGTCAAACTCAAGGATGTCTGCAGTACTAAAGCTTATGGAAGTAACAAAGTGATCCCACGATTCGGGCAATGAACACAATAGAGTTATTGCCTTATCCTGTGAATCAAATTTTACATCTAGACTTTGTAATTGTACCAATAGAGTATTGAAAACATTCAGATGGTCAGTAATCGAGGTACCTTCCTTCATCCGCAAACCATAAAGCTGTCGCTTCAGGAGAATCCGATTTGTCAAGGATTTCGTCATGTAGAGCTTTTCAAGCTTCGACCACAAGCCTGCGGCGGTCTTCTCTGACACAATGTTGAACAGAACGTCATCCGCCAGACATAATCGAATTGCGCTCAGAGCTCTGTCATCCAACTCATCCCATTCATCCTCCGTCAAGGAAGAAGGCCTTTTGCTTTTCCCCAACAACGCTTTCGCCACGCCTTGTTGAATCAGCAGATCGTGCATCTTAACCTTCCAGATCTCGAAATTATTCTTGCCATTAAACTTCTCAATTTCAAAACGGGCACTTTGAGTTTTCGCCATATTGTGTCACAAAAAAACAACCTCCAATTGCAACTTTTTAATAAAGAATGCTCTTTTTAATAAGAAAATGCCCTTTAAAAAAAAAATACCCTTCACCTTTAAAATGCCTTTCACTTCATACCATATGCAAATGGTAATTACATTATCAAATATCAAATCGATTTATTTTTTGTTTTTAAAAAAACATGCCACCATTATAATCGATTTAAAATATATATGCCAAATACAAAGGCATGTGAATAGAGGTAAAATGCAAATCGATTTTAATTACAAACTTGCATTATTGCAATAAAATCGATTTTATATAAAGGCATTCAATATATTAATGGCATTCTACTCACTTTTCTCCATTTGATCTTTCACGTTTTGCAGTTGCTGCCTCCACTACGGCATTTAAAAAAAAAATATCGATTTAAAACAAAAAACCAGTGATGCACTAACCCTGCAGAAACGCCTCTGCTTCACCAAAATAGAATTCCTTGGCGCTGAAATATAATTGTTACTGCAATGCCTCCGCATCACCAGCACGCAACTCCTTAACACGCACCAGCTGCCCGCCTTTCTATTGACTTTGAGCTACTCGCTGTTTCGATATCCGGAACTCCACGCAGGTAAGAAAAAAAAGGCTCCAGCACGTTGCTACGCCAGCATAAACAAGTTTGAAAATACCTCCACGCAGCAAGTGCAATCGTTTTCTGGTGGCAACGTTGCAGGTTAATGCACTACGCACTCCACTGTAATACGCCAACAGTTTCCACAACGCAACACCGCTGTAATACAACAACAGTCTCCACAACGCACTCCGCTGTAATACAACAGCAGCGTTACGGGCAGCCACACGCGTCAAAAAAACTCCACCTACACGCAGATCTGTTCCCTCCACGCAGTTGGACAGTAATCAACAGCACCAGCACTCCAACATTGCTCTGATACCAATTGTTGGAGCATTCAGTGCAGCTAAATAAAAGACAAGCAACAGCAGATCAAACACATCACAAAAGAGACACAGGGTTTAACGTGGTTCACCCAACCATTCTGGGCTACGTCCACCAAACATAGGCATCGGCAATCTTTATTATCAAACAGGAGATTACAAAATCTCACACTCCAAACAATCCGTATGGATACCTGTTATATAGCAAAGAGAATCTAAGTGCCTCATAAATCCTCTCACATCAAATTTAGGATGCATTAACTCCCTCCCAACAAACTGGAGCTAATCTAGGAACTAATTCCTATTGTTGTCATCTACTGAGATTTTGCCTATTTTATTGAAAACAGAAAATCTCAACAATTAGGAATGTGTTTTTTCATTAATTATATTTTTCAATTTCTAATGTTTTTTATACATAATATAGTTACATTTGTTTTATAATACAATAAGGAAAAAAAAAATTCTTTAAGTTAAATTTTAATCATTTTTGTTTATTTAAAATTGTTGTTTTTGTTTTTCTATCACATTTCTAATTATAGAGGTGTTTTTATCTTGAGAAATATAAACATAAAATAAGCTTCACCTATATTTAAATGTAGACAAATATCTCCATTAGACAATGATCCCATTTCATAATCTTTCTATTCAGAATTGTTACGTCTCCCAAATTTTAAACATTTAGTGTAAAAGACATCATCGTGACTTTCCAAATTTAGTCTTTTGCTGCACAATAAAGTCTCTATTTAAGAAAATAAAATCTTCATATTAAGTGTTACAAGAAAAGCGTTATCTCTCAACACGTCAATTTCTTCGAGATTGGAAAAAATAATGGTATTTGTTTCTTTGGAATTTTCCTAACTAATAGCCTTCGAATAGAAATATATATATACTACTCATCTTCTTACTTCCATGCGCTTATAAAGGTTACCAACCTTTTCAACTATTATTTAATGAACATGTGTGAATTTATCTTATACACATATTGCAACCAATTCTTATAATGTAACCATTCATTAACCTTTCCTCATGGCGAGCTCCTCTAACCATGCGTTCTGATATCTAAGGAAGCTACTCCCGATGGCATTCCACCCTTAGCTATGTAAAAATAATAAACATAATTAAAGTTAAACTATGTAAAAAGCATAAAAAAATTTGAACTGACAGGTGAGTTAATGTTACTATCAAGCAAAATTTGATGTGTTATACCTGCAAGCGGCAAGTATAATAAGTTAAAATGTATATAAAGAAGAAAATAAATGTTAATATAGTTATAATAAAATCAATTAAATATTAATAAATTTTATTAATCATAAACAACCTAGATTTATCTCAAATTTGGATCTACCAAGCGCTTAGAAGGATCAAATCTCTTTTCATTCTAAACAAGGTTTGCATCTCAAGAGATTTGATCCTTTTGTGTGCTTGGTAGATTTAGAGTTAAGATGGAACTAGGCTGATATAATTATTAATTATAACTAAATTATAAATACAATTATTAATTTAATTTTATTGTTTATTATTTATTTTATTTTGACCGAGTCAAAATTTTAAACATGACATTACATTACAACATCTCTACTATACTGGGCTAGAGAGCACCTCTTGACGCAATAATTTTCATTAAAAATATTAATACATCTTAATTATACATTAGTGAACCTTATCAATCATAATAAGCCTTAATCATACTAATAATTAACATTTATTTTAAATACTACTATTTCGAGTTTTCTTGTTGGTTTATTAGTTTGGAGTGTATTATCTTCTAAATTGGTTCATCATCAACCTTGAGTAAGTAATTTCCAATAACAATCATGTGTTTTTTCTATTGGGCTAAGGGATCTCTATTTGGTTTTCTGTCTAGGTGGGAAACCTTCATCCTAGCTCCAACACCTTCCTTCTAATTTTTGTGTCTTCTCTTTGTCTCTCTCTACAACATATCCTCTATAGCAACTATTATTCATCCTAGAGCTAAGATGCTAAACTCTAGTGAGGATCTATAGCAAGAATCTGGTAAAGATAGACTCAAAAAGGGAATAAAACAATTTTCCAGGGATCTCATACACCAAAAAGCTTCCATACTTGATCACTCACACCCAGGCATTTACCGCAAAGGCAACATCCAATTCTAAGTGTCGATTCTCTACTACCAATAAGGAAGAGGTTTCCCATATTGAGAATGCTATCAAACATAAAAGGAGGACACTATGAAATGAGTAGGTGGAGGAAATTTTTTGGGATTGGGTTCTGGACACAATGTTCTTTTACTCTAGGATACTAAATTTTCAAGCAATCAAGGAGTCAACAACAACGCGTAATTATCCATAAATTGGACCTGACATATAAAACAACGCGATTTGTAGAGAAGTTTATGACATTGAATTTATAGTGAAAACTTGGAGAAAATCAAGTAGAGCCTAATGATAGTTGCAAAACCTTTTTAGGTGTCTAAAGTTACCCCTTACAACCCTTTTTGATTGATGAAGTTTCAAAGAAAGAGGATGATTCACAACAATGACAAAAAGTAAGCACATGTCCTATAGAGTTTAGAGTTGGAAACACCTATTTTGTTTGAGTAGTTTCAATATTTATCTATATCATATTACTACTATCTTCATTTTAAAAAAAACAAACACCTACTTTGTTTTGCTAGTTTCAATTTTTATCTATATCATATTACTACTATCTTCATTTTCAAAAAACAAATTATGATTAGGTAAATAATTTATTTATATTAATAACCTATCTCAATACAAACTTGGTTTTTTAATATAAACTTCGATATGCCTTCATTAAAAAAAAAATTCCATATTGGATTTAATCTTCCATTTTAAGCAAATATTTCAATACTCAATTCAGCTCTGTCCGACCACCTTATTTGCTCCAGGGAATTTTAACATCAAATGCAGTACTTATTTATTAAGTACACAAAGTAGAGCTATCAAAGTAGTCATGAACAACACAACTAGTAGAGAACGAACAATAATCTGGAGAGTTCTGTGAAGAGTGTTGGCTGGCAAACGCAGTACTGGATTGTCCAAGAATGAGGAGGGAGACAAGTTTAGAACGTTCATCCATGACTTTGGCAGGGGTCCTTCTAGGTAATTATGGGGTATGTTCAGTACTTTCAATGAAAAAAGACTATCCATGGAAGATGGAACAGGTACACTTAGGTTATTGTAAGATAAATCGAGGCTTCTAAGCTTATTAAGACTACCTAACTCTGGTGGAATCTGTCCAGTCAATCTGCTTCTGCTCAAATTCAATGCAATAGATAGACTTTTAACGTTCCCTAGTGCAGGAGGGATAGGGCCTCCCAGCTGGTTTCCTCCTAGATTTAATTGTTGCAGTTGCTTTAACTTGAAGAAGACCTTTGGAATGCTTCCAGTCAGTTGGTTCCCCTGGAGAATAAGATGTTCTAGTCTGGTAATGTTTGAGAGCTCAGCTGGTATTGAACCATTCAACAGGTTGAAAACCAAGTCAAGGAAATGAAGTTGTTTGCAATCAGCTAAATGAGGCAGAGAACCATTGAGGCAATTTGAGGGTAACTTCAGGACTTCCAGATTTGATAACTGCCCAAATTCTTTTGGTATACTGCCCATTAAATTATTCATCGACAGGTCTATATATCTGAGATTATTACATTTCCCAAGGCTCGAGGGGATTCTTCCTTCCAGATGATTGCTACTCAGATCCAAATAAGAAACAATAAAAGGCTTGGAACTAAGAAAATCTGGGATAACACCACTGAGATTATTGTTATTAAATACCAATCGTTTCAAACTGGCACATTGGCCAATTTGGGAGGGAATAGATCCTTGGAGCAGATTCTTTCCAATGGCAAGAATCTCCAGGTTGCCCGAATTACATACTACGGTGGGTGTTGTGCTGCTGAATCGATTCCATGTTAAGTCAATTTCACTTAGCTCGCTTTGATTTGCACCCAATGCAGGTGGGATTTCCCCTGTGAGCTGGTTCTGGTGGAGATCCAATCTTCTGAGACGCTTCAGGTTGCTGACAGCTACTGATATGTTTTCCACAAGGTTGTTCTTATATAGAAGTACTTCTTCTAGATTCTCTAGTTGTAAAATCTCCACAGGAATGGCCCCATTGAGAGAATTATCAAACAAGTGAAGCAGCCTGAGATTGTGTAACTGAGCAAGTTCCAATGGTATAGAACCCTCGGGATGATTTGTATTCAACCTCAATTCTGTCATATTCTTGCAGTAGCCTAGCTCTTTGGGGGTAAAGCCATTAAGCAGATTTTCAGACAAATGAAACAATTGTAGATTTTGCAAGTGACCCAGCTCAAATGGTATCGATCCCTGTAATTGATTTGTATTCAACTTCAATTCTGTCAATTCTGTACAGTTGTGAAGCTCTTTTGGGATGGAGCCGCTGAGCAAATTTTCTGACCAGTGAAGTAGGGTCAGATGTTGCAACTGACCAAGCTCGGACGGTATCGATCCCTCCAATAGATTTGTATTAAAGCTCAATTCTGTTAATTGTGTGCAGGCGCTAAGCTCTTTAGGGATGGAGCCGTTGAGAGAATTTTTGAACAAATGGAGCAACCCCAGATTTTGCAATTGACTCAGCTCAGACGGTATCAAATTCTCTAGTTGATTTGTATTCAGCTTCAATTCTGTCAACTGCTGACAATGACCAAGCTCTTTAGGGATGGAACCCTTGAGCGAATTTTTGAACAAGTGAAGCGACTTGAGATTCTGCAACAGACCCAGCTCAAATGGCATTGATTCATTGAGATTATTTGTATCTAATTTCAAATCTGTCAATTCTGTGCAGTTGGAAATTTCTTTAGGGATGGAGCCACTGATGTAATTCTCAGAAAGGGTTAGCACATTTAGACTCTGCAACTGACCCAGCTCCATCGGCAACGATCCCTCGAGACGATTTCTATTCAATTCCAAGATTTTCAACTCATTGCATCTGCCTATCTCTGGAGGAATTGCTCCGGACAAGGAATTTTCACCCAAAAGAACCAGCTTCAGATTCTTTAGAGATCCAAGAAAAGAAGATATGTGCCCTGAGAGATGGTTTCCTGTCAAAGCAAGAACGCTGATACCAACACATTGTCCCAATTCCGGTGGTATTTCTCCACTGATATTGTTCCAGGAGAGGTCTAGTTCGATGAGTTTGGTACATTGTCCCATCTGTTTCGGAATATTGCCCTCCAGAAAATTGCTCCTGGCATTGAAGTGGACTAAATTGATTAGGTCGCCCAAGCCTTCTGGTAATTGCCCGGACAACTTATTTTTCTGGAGATAAAGATCCGTGAGGTCTCGACAATTTCTTATAGAAAATGGTATTGATCCGTTCAATCTGTTTTTGCTCAGATTAATCTCCAACAATTGGGTCTTTTCAGAGATTGAATCTGGAATAGCTTCCTCTAGCGAATTATTATATAGATACAACCACTTGAGACTCTTCATGCCAACCAACTCTGCTGGGATTTGCCCAGAAAATTTGTTCCCGCTCAGATCTACATATTCCAAATTCTTGCAATTTTCAAGTTCCTTGGGAACAGTACCCTCTATATTATCATTGCTTAGGTCCAATCGCTCTAAGTTGAACAGGTCGCCGATCTCTGGCCGCAAGAACCCATAAATCCCTTTTCTAGTCAGATTGAATTCAATGACAGCAGGGGTTCCACACATTGGGGCTTATTACACTTTACCCCGGTCCATTTGTAAAGGTCAGTTTCGACCTTGTTAGTGATTTATAAATATAGGATTCATAATTATGACTTAACTAATGGTAGTTTTGTAAATATGTAAAATTTTTGCTTTTTTTAAGTTATTTTCTCATATTTTGTAAAAAAATAAAAAAATAGAAAAAATAAAAAAGGAAAGTAAAAGTCTTAAAAGAAAAATCAAAAGACTTAGAAAAAAAAAGATACTCCAAAGAAAAAAGATGAATAAAACATGAAAGTGTGCAAATCTAAGTGCCACTACTTTTTGTAGTTGATTATGGCAGTGTCAATAAATGCCATAATCTGTGATGAATTGAAAATCTAATCTTGACCTGTGTAACAACCCACACCCTAAGTTTCTACTTCCTAATATTTAACTAATAGTTTAAATATAATATACAAACATAAAGAAAACAAACCTTAAAGAATAATTAGAAATTTTTTTATTAAAGATTCAAAGCACCATGATTAAATCCATTCGAATTTGAATTTCATCTCATTAATACAACCATATCCTCTGACATTTGAAATGACAGCTCTTTAACACCACCTTATCATCTTACATTTCGAATTACATCTCATTAATACAAACCTTATCCTCTTACATTTGTATAACAGCTCTTTAAATACAACCTTATCATCTATCATTCGAATGACATCTCTTTCAAAACATTCATTTCTACATTTATGGAGGTCTTAGCTGGAGGGTGTTGTGGCGGTGGGGCAGATTGCTATTTAAACAAGAAGATATGAAGGAGGAAGGGGTCTTTTTTTTTGATTCTGAGATGAAAGTGGAGGAAGGCTGTTGTGATGAATTTGAGAAGGTTGTTGTGGTAAAATTTATCAAGGGTGGAAAGGAGACTCACTGTTCTCGGGATTCTGGGCACGGGGGCAGAGGAGGCGTCCTCTGGGTTTAGGATTAAATTCTAAATTGGCTGGGAGGAACATTTTGGGTTCTGTAATCTGTCCGATCAGCTGGAGAGGAGGATCACGGGTCCAGGTATTCTGGTTTGGATCTCACCGTTTCCAGGTATTCCTCCTCTTAGCATCAGCTAGTATCGTGTTTCAGCATCAGCGAGTCACTGTGTTTTAGCATTTGCTGGTTACTGTGATTTTAGTTAGAATTAACTTCGAATCATGTTTAAATTCTCTTTCAAATTAAATTCTGCTTAACTGTTAGGAATCAGATAAGTGTTTTGTTTTATAAGATGAACAGAGACCCTACATATCACCTTTCAATTTCAAATATTGTAGATAGAGAATAATGAATTGTCATACAGTGTAACTATGACAATTCCATAGTTAGGTAGAGAATAAAAGAATCCAACAGTTAAATTTGGATTTTTGGATGCAATAAGTGTAGAATTAGATAGTTCACTGCTTTCAAAAGAATAATATGTTGTAAGGTTGCTAGCTCAAATGCACCTGATTAAAATAAAAGGAAAAAATGTTAGAAGATATGACTGGGTAGGTAGATGAAAGTGGGAGACATCATTGTAAATATATTTCACCAGACTATAAATAACTAATTTCTCCTCCTCATAGCAAATTTGATATTCTAGACTGTCAGTCAAAGAGGCTCAAGGCATTTCCTTGACTTCTGTTAGGACCGGACCCAAAACTCAATGGCTAATTAGTTGAAAATGTTAAGTTTCTATATTAATCCCAGAAATTTTCATCATTTACCCTTTCATGCACTCATTACCATTTAACTTCATAAGTGGGAACTATTTTCTTACTTAAATGTTACATAAATACCCATTTGATTAACTTCCTACATTTTATAAGACATAAAACCCTCAAAAACATGATATCCTAAGTAAAAGTGATTAAGTTATGATAATGAAAATTTGCTTTAATTTTCACTTTCCTTAGTTTTATTTATGAATATTGAGTATTCATTGTCTATTTTCATATTAACACTTAACATATTTTATTAATTTCCTATCAATTATCCTAGTCCTATTAATATAGCTCTATTTTATTTAATATTCCCAAAACCCTCTTATTATATACTTTTTATGTCAAAGATATTAAACATATGTTGAAAAACATCTCGAAATTACCCCTTTGACATGAAACTTATCTATAATAAAATATTCCCTCTCCCCTATAGTTTTAGACCTTTGATAAATCTAAAACTATATAATATAAATGCTATTGAAAATACACAATTTATTTACACATTGTGTATATAAAACATCGAAGAAAAAGAGTTTATTCGCCTTTCCCCTCATAAGCTTTACCCATGGTTAAAGCTTTAAACTTATCCCATTTTTCCGATACATATCATTTTATCACAGTCTAAACCCTGGTTTGATAGACCTTTAATAACCCGCCGATTCTATGTATAAACTCCTTTTATACATAAATTTCATTAAAAAAAAACGAAGCATCTTCGCATTTGTTCCCGACCCTTCGATCATCCTAATCCCTTTAAATCCTACGGTCTAAACTAAACCCGATAAATCATTCCCCCGCCCCCACCATTTCCATCACATTAGCCTGTAACCGTTGATTATCCCTATTGGATCGACGGCTAATATTTAACTTAGGTCCCACCTTTCCATATCCCCGCAGCTTCCCGAGAAATCTCGACCGTTCGCACCGGGCGATCAAATCCGACGGCGCGTATTCAATATCGCATTATAAAAGTGATCGAGCGAAGTTGGCAAAAATTTTTGCGATAAAAGTTGTTTTCCGAAACAACCATATGCTACGTGTCGCAATTCTACTGGATCACATTGCAAAAGCGAAAAACCAGTTACCGTCCAGGAGCAATGCGATAACCACTAATGGTTTCGCTTTCAAACGCAAAAACCACTCCCGCCATTAATTCCGACCTGTAATTAATGTCATGTGTATTGATAAGACTTAAGGTTTGAACCTTAGTTTTTATTATTTTGCATATCATTTACGCCTTCTACCTTTAGAAAACTACTCCGAACACCATTGCCGGGCTGTTTTCGAACCAATTCATAATTCTAAAAGCCATTTCCTCTCTTAATTTTGCCTCCGAAGACTCTTAGTGCCTCCTACCAAACAACTGCAACCAATTCGAAGACTGGTACAACTTGGAAACCTTCTTCGACCGCAACCATACCTGTTCAAGGTATTTCTCGTAATCCAACCTGCAAAATTTTAAATTTCAAGGGACAAAATTGAAACCCATTGAATATATAAGCCAAAAATATTCATTTGAAAGTACTCAAACCTTGAAGAAACAGGGGAAACCCTGTCAAAATTTTCCTAGAATTTGTCACTTCTGCCTTACGAGTTTTGACCATCAAAAAACTATTTCCACGGTTAAAATATCTTTGAATTACTGAAAAATCCATCAAAATCCCTTTCCAACCTTCTGCACATTGCAAATCTGCATTTTCCTCATAAAACCCTCACCTAGTTTCTGAATTCTTCCCTAAAAGAAGCTCAATTTGCCTTCTATTTCCAAAAGAAACTAAGCAAACAGTGTAAACTTGCTCAGTTTCATTTAAAATGACAAAGAAGCAGGTCACTCCAAGGACTGGAGGTCCCAAACCTCAGAAGCCTGCCTCCAGCAAGCTTCCAAACCCAAAACCTTCAATCATCAATAAACCTACTCCTGCCCTAACTGCTGACTCCATTGAAGTAGTTGTTGAGATTGCAACAAGATGATGAGCTTAGTGAAAAGAGTCGCCTTCACTAAGTGGGCCCACAGGCTATTTTTGGCACAAAGTCTATTTTTAGACATGTCGATCATATTCTATGAGTTGCAGGATGCTATTTGTGGATGGTTGGTCAAGTTGGAAAAATAGATGGACTTCTATTTTTAGACATATTAGGCGGAATCTATTTTTAGATTGCCAGTCTAAAAATAGATATGTTGAATATTATTAGCTCTTAATAATATTTGGACTCTAAACATTATCTTATTCTCTTGGAGCACTTCAGTTAAGTGCACAGATGTGGCATAGGAGCTAGCAGAAGGAATTACGCTATTCCTAAGGGTTAAGTGGAACTATTGCATGGAGACTTCAGTTAGAACTCATGTGATAGAGATTGGTGGAGTTAGAGAAGTAGTTGGTGGAGTTGTGTTCAATTTAACTCAGTTAGACACAATTGAGCTAGTTGTATCTAGTCTAACTGATTGATACACTAGTGAGAGTGGTGTATATTAATTATTAATTAATTCACTAAATATTAACTCATTAATCAACTGAAGAATACATCAGTTAACTACAGTGCATGGACAGTTTCAGTGGAAACCAGTGGAGAGGTAGGTGAAAGAGCAGGTTGACTATTAGTTGTGACTATAGTGTTGCATGTTTTGCAACACACAGTGATTGGAGATGCTAATGAGGATTGCGTGAGCAAGGCTGGACCAATTCAAGTTCATTCAGAGCCATTCTTCAGCAGGGATTGCGCAGTAGAGGCAGGCTAGCATGTGGCAGAGATCGGTGTATGGATTTGCTAGATCAGGGCCTGATTAGTGTGTAGCGATTGTATTGTACTGAGAGCTTGATATGATCAGCTTTGTATGAGGATTGTTACATGATCTCTATGACATATATTATATACAGATAGTTGGGGTTTTCAGCTTTAAGCTTTCCCGTTAAAACAATGTGTTCATATGTGTGAATTTTTATGGTTTCAATGTGTGCATGCAATTGATTTAATTTCCGCATGTGATGATCAATAGTAGAAGAGATTTTGTATTGTGCATGAAGTTAAAATAATGTGTGATCAGGAGAATTTTGGATGTATAACACATTAGTTATATAATTTCTACAGTAGTTAGACCATTGTAGCCACCTATCTCCTCTGAAGAGAGCAGTCCCTTAATTGATTTAGACTATAGAATTACTGATGCTACCTTAGAGTTTGATTTACTTGAAGTACAGAGCTGGTGTCATGAGAAATTGAGAAGAAAATGGAAAATGATATACCTGTATGGGACTCCAATCTGCCTAAATACGTGATTCCCATCACACATCCAGCCCAAGATTTCATTAGGTTGTGTCATTTGCACTACATCCCGGACCAAAGATGCATGGTGAACAAAGATAATGAGGTCCTGTTTTACATAACTGATGAAGCCATCAATGATATGCTCCAGCTGAGCCATGATCCACGAGCAGTTTCATTGTCTATTGAAAATTTAACCCAGATGTATTTAGACTTGGATTTCCCTAGGAAGTTTATGATCCTTCAAAACTTCATGCCCAATCATGTTAAACTTCCTAAAGTAAATCCACCCTATGATACTTTTGATTTCCCTGAAGGCTCAAGACAGATCATTTCAATGCTCTCCTTCATATTAGGCTATGCTAATGATGAATTTACAGATGCCTCTATTCTAGGTTTTCTCTCCACCTTGTCCCCAGGACAACAGCCATAATTGGTCTTTAACTTTGCCAAATTCATTGCTGATAATATGCATTATCAGTTAATTAAATTACTTGATAAAGGAGTGTTCAGATATACATCATATCTGTTACATCTCTTCCTATTTTTTCAGGCAGATAATTTTCCAATTGCATTACAGAAGATGGATGTGGAGGGTAAACCTCTTTTAGTGGTATTCTGGACTTCTCTTCTCAGGAAAGACAACAGTGAATACAGCTACAAGGATTTCAATGATTTGTTTATAAAACCTGCCATGAGTTTGTTGAATAAAGCAGAGCCACCAAGAGTTAATGAAGAAATCAAAAGAATTTTATAGTTGTCTGAAAACTGTAAAATTGGAGACTGGTATTTGTACAAGAATCACACAGAAATAAGAGTATATGATGCACTCCTGGCTCCTTAAAAATTACCAAAGTTTCTAACTACCAAGATTTTTGCCTTGGAATACTTAAGACAGATTTTGAATGTAGATGCAGTGAACTTAATAGCCTCCAAAAAGAAAGCACAATTCAAGTTAAAAAATCAAATTGGCTCCTTCATAGTCAACAACAGAGATGCTTTGAAAGAGGTAATCAGTAAATTATCAGCGTTCAAGTTCCAAGAAAGCTTTTACTGGAACTATGACCCTCAAGGTATTTTGAGTAACCTCAGGGTCAAATGTAAGTTAACTCCATTCCTCCATGAGTCAAAGCCACTAATTGAAAAATATGCCAATCAAATGGAATGGGTTGCAAACACTTTAATTGATGATATTCAGGGGAGGCAAACAGATAGCCTGCAGGGAAATCAAATGGGCAGTACACAGGTGGTTACAGTTGGCTAACAAGCAGAGGTATCTAATAAAAGGCCTAGAAAAGAAGAAGGCTATTTGGTAGAGACAATTATTGAAAATAAATTTAAAACAGTCTACAGCAAGAAGGCCAGAATAACTACTTTAGAAGAAGAAGGAGTCATAGATGTAGATGATAATAATGGTCAGCAAACCGATGATGAGGCCACAATAATTGTCACTGAAACACTTAGAGGAATTCAGAATGAGCAGGTACAAGCACAAGGAAAAGGCAAAGAAATGGTTGAAGCAGAGATAAATACAGAAGCTCCCTCTTCCTCTAAAGCAGCAGAAGAGACTGATTCTAATATTCAGAAAAAGTTCAAACATATCAAAGAAAAGAATGAGGAGATTAAGAATGAGGTCTATTCCAAACTCTTTAAAGAAAAACTAGGAGACAAAAACAGACTTGTGATAGCCTTTGATTATTCAACAAACAAGATGATATGTCTTTTCTCCAGCCAGTGGTTACAGACCCAAGGTCAGCTATAGATTATAGGAAAACAGAGTTCGAAATAAATGCAGACACCATACATGAACTTGACCAGATAGAGTTTCATAGAAGTGCTTCAGAGATGTTGTATTCAAAGGTAGTCAACACAACTATGAATGCTACCATGCTCCAAAAGACAACATCTAATCTACAAACCCAAATGAAATTAGATAAAGCATCTTTACATGCTAAGGACTTGAGGTTCAAATCCTTAGAAGACTTGGTGATATAAATTGGAGTGGATCCCTCCAATACTAAAGTTGCTAAAACTCTCATAAGACAAAAGAATGAAGATATTGCTGCCTTGAGAAAGCAACTCAAATTGCCACAGAGTGAGCACCCACAGGCAAAAGAAATTCTTCAAGAAAAGACAGAAAATGATGAAACTATGTAGCTAGTTTTGAATATGATAGCTCAGATTAAAAAGATGGAAAATCAAATAGAATCTCTAATGCAAGAAAATGAAACATTGAAGAAAGCTGATCAAGTATCCATTCCCACAGTTATTCCAACTGTAAGTACAGTTGTTCCCTCTACATTGGCAGAACATTTGGCACCGAAAGGATTATTGGCAACTGCAGTGTCAATTACATCTAAAGATATTTCTGCCACTTCATCATCTACCTCACAAGCAAATCAAACAGGTGAAACATCTGACATAGTAAAGGATATTGAAGAAATTTCCTTAAAGAATAAAGAGATAATCAATTTAAAAGGCACCATCCGAAGTCTTGAAACATCAAACAGAGATGCATTGATTACATCCAAGGGACATGAGCAGAGAGCCAACAAATTGCAGGAGCAGGTAAAGATTCTACAAAAATAGGTTAACCTCAGTGAACAAGTGGCATATATCAAGAATTATCTTTGGAACAACACCATTCAAGACATACATTTACAGTGGCCTTCAATCCAGATTATTTATGAACAGAAGGATTTACTCAAGGCTGCACAAATTGAAATTCAAAAGACAAAAGAAGAATTGACTGACAAACCTTCTCAAGCTTTGAAACTAATCACATTTTTGAACAGTAAAAACAGAGAAGAGCTTGAAGAGCTGAATATTCAAGACAGGACTGAGAGCATATTACAAATCAAGAAAGTCCTGAATACGAGAAATATGATGAATAATTTGGAAGACAAATGTAAAGACATGAACTTGGATATCACAATATTTTGGGCCAAAAACACAGTACTGACACAAGCAGGCCTTCCAGACATTCATGCTTTGAATGAAAAGTTAATGGCACAGAAGGATTATGACAAAAAAATGAGGGCTTATGCCAAAGAGCAGGTCAGCAAACCTTTACCACAAGGGTCTCCAACTGGTAAAGTCATTTTGGAATATTTTGAGAACTTGTTCTTTCTACAAAATGAGATCAAATATATTTTCATTGTTAAGCCCAATTTTTCTAAGTATATAGAGGCAGATGAAAGTTACAGGAAATTGAAAAATATGAGAATTCCCAGTGTAGAACAATGGCAGGAATTTACTGATTTGATATAGAGATTTGCAGCCAAAGTGTATTAGAGTAAGTAGCAGAGTCAAAGAGTATCAGTCAAAAACCTTTTTACTACAAATAATTCCTTATTTTACAATAGTAAAGCAGTAAAAGAAACAACGTAAAGAGTATCAGAGATAAAGCTCATAGGTTAGAGAATGTGAATTGGAAAGAGTGTCTTCCAAGTTATCTTCTAACACATATTGTTTCCAATTATCAGCAAGCAAATACAACAAAGCAATAAGTTAAGATAATTAGTCCTATTTTTTTTATTGATAAGAGAACAACTTGCTAGTTTGTTTTGCAGCTGTCCCTCTTTCTATGTAATAAACTTTATTTTTGCCTAGAGATATTCCTACATGTCTCTCAGATATTTTGTAATAATTTTTGTATAAATACTTCTCTTTTTGAAAGTATTAAGTGTGGAATAAAAGTTGCTGAGATTATTATAGATATTTTTTGCTGGTGCTTTGGAGGCTAATGTGGTGATTGCATAGTAGCAGACTGCAATACCGCTGACTAGACTTCATAACTCAGGATTCTTGCGATAAATTAATGAGTAAAATGATTTCTTTATGTCATTGTTTCCTTTTCTGAAGTTCCATTCTATTTCATATATGTGTTCAAATCTGAATGATTAATTAGGAGTATTATTTCAGGATAAGTGTTAAAAAACTCCCTATCTTAACTAAGCAATCATTTCAATATTTTCTGCTGATTTCCGGACCTAGGAATCCTTAGTTGCTCTCGAGTCCCATTTGACCTCTGCCTCCTCTTCCTTATTTCTAGATTAAA
This sequence comes from Pinus albicaulis, assembly GCA_034641835.2. Classification (NCBI taxonomy): domain Eukaryota; kingdom Viridiplantae; phylum Streptophyta; class Pinopsida; order Pinales; family Pinaceae; genus Pinus; species Pinus albicaulis. Next base: position 7,917,089 of record CM076582.1, on the reverse strand, counting down.
GGATCCTTCACTGCCCTTTATCCCGAAAGTTAAGCTATCCCATCCAATAAAACTATCTAAATCTCAGAGAGTTATCTACCTTGCCCTGAGTATATTAGCATCCTTTTAGCCTTGCCTTTTAGTCTTTCTTGCTACATTTGACCCCATAGCCCAATGGACTAGTAGATCCCTCTTTAATTTGTCTCAAAGTAATCTTATTTCCCACCAATATTTTCAAACAAACCAACTGCTCAATCATACCTAGCCTAAAACTCAAATCTAAAACAAAGTTAGATCATAAGGAGAGATCCCTCTCTGGAATTCAAGAAGGCTAGATCCTGAAATCTAAAAGAAGTTCTTGGTTACTCCTGGTTTTCTTTAACTATAAACCAAAATCTGACAACCTAAGAATTACTAGGGTGATAACAGACCCCATCATCAAAGGATTTGACACACGATTCCTCGATATCTGAGGGAATTTTGAGACCGCCTTTGTGTTTATAACCAATGCTGAGTAATGCGATTCCATCATCATTCATGCTCCATGTAGATAAGAAATGTCCCACAGAAACAAGAACCAGAGCTACTAGTGTGGCTATTGCCCTGAACCTAGCATTTGCTAGTCCCAAGCAACCGGACATAGGGTCCATTTTCGCATACTTCTAGCTCTTATACTATGATGATGGTAGAGTTCAAGTATTAGGTTAGGAGACATATTGCTTCTCTATCTGGTTTTTGTATTAGAATTTTTGATCTGGGTTGTAAAAAATATGACAATGAAAATGTGTGTTAACACATCTCTATCTAATTCTTGTATTAGGCTTTTTGATCTGGATTATAAAAAATATGATAATGAAAACATGTGTTAACACATCATAATATATTTGAATTAGGCCTCCTGGCAAGGAGTCGTGTTATTTGATAACATATATATTTTGTATTATTTTATAAAAAAAACTTGGTTGATATACAGAAAATTAGAGGGAAAGGTAAATATAGATATTAGAGGTAAAGGTAAATATAGATTTAGATATGTTAAGTATTTAATATTTGACGTTCATATATTGATGCAGAAGAGATGAGGAGAATGAACCAATATTTTTTTTATGACTTTAAGATATATTTATAATTTTAACTGTTTAGGTGTCTAACATTATAATTTTAATTGATTAGGTGTCTAACACTATAATTTCAATTAGGTACGAATCTTTAATATTTGAAGTTTAGGAGAATGAACCAATATTAAGATATATTTATAATTTTAACTCATTAGGTGTCTAACATTATAATTTTAATTGATCAGGTGTCTAACATTATAATTTTAATGGATTAGGTACGAATCTTTAATGGATTAGGTGAGTGTTGTGAGTCCAAGCAGAGAGATGAGGACATATAACATCATTGAATGTGTTCTATAAATCTGGTGGTTTTGGGATGACCACAATCCTAATGGTTAGTAGAAGTTGAAGTCTTGGTGGTTTAAGGCTCATCAACAAATTTGGAACTTGATTTTAATGCTCAGGAGTTTTTGAAACATTTCCAAATTTGGCTAGAAGTTAATGTGTTCTATTGATTGGAAGTGCTCACAAATGGCTATTTGAAGAGTCTAAATCTTAAGCAATGATGTATCACTGCATTCTCAATGATATCCCAAAGATATTTTTATTCCAATAGAAATTTTACCCTAACTTTTCAAGATAAGTAATTGGAGGCACCATCTAATATATCCTCAAATATGAGGCTTGATGTCATTCCATCTTTAAGAATGATTGCACAAACAATGAAATCTAAAAATTAAAAGAAATAAATAGCCCCACAAATTCTAAACCCTTAGACCCCTACAATCTACTAAGCTATGATACCATGTAAATGTGTAAATTTTCAAGCCTTAGGTGATTGTTGTCCTATGTTTCTCTCAATTAATAAATCATATTTGAACTTATTTGACCATAGAAATAAATATTTCTAGACATGCAACAATTACACATATGGCTGGAAAATGAACAACAACAACACAAACATGATACATAGATAATTACCCCTTAAAATCATCTTTTCACTTAAATATTCCAAGCCCACAAGGAAAATTTCATAAGTTGTCAAACTAACAATTGTACAAAATGCAAAAAAATATATGCTTGAAGGAAAACTAAGAATTTGTATGCCTCAATTATTGTACAACTTTGTATCCGTTGGCCTGCTTTTTGAAATTGGCTCCTTTCCCATGCTCTGAATCTCCTCAATTGATATCTCTCTAATCTCCTTAGTCTTCTTGATGTACAAAATGTGTGTGTTCATCTTCTCCCATATTGTCCTATTTATTCATTGAGAGAAATAATTGTTCTCCTCAATCCTAACAACTAATTTCCCAAATATTAGAAACTAATCTCCTTAATCCTAGCAACTAATTTCCTAAATCTTAGCAACTAATCTTGTTAATCCTAGCAACTAACTTATCTCAACAATGAGGTATACAATTAAGATATATCAAATCTACTCACTAGCATTTAAAAATTTCTAGAATATTTCATTTAGATCTATAATACTACAAGAACATAGGAGGTTTAATTTTCAAATTTATCTATTTAAGTGTAATTACAAGATGGTATTTTCCCACTTTTGCTAAGTGCTCATGAGAATTTGTCTTGAACTACTACTTTCATAATACATGTTATTGCTCTCTTTGAAATGCTTGGTAGGAATCTAGTAGTGCCTAGTCATCCTCCTTGGCCTTAGTCTTTTATTGAGAATTAAATAGGCATCAATACTAACATCACCCTCTTATAACTGATATCTTATGATATTTTTTTAACTCTATAGTTATCTACTTAGTTCAAAATGATAGAGTTATGACCATCCTATAAGGTCTCATTTCCAACTCCTTATGTCCCAAGGCCATTTGAATCCAACTACATGTGACACTACCTACTTTCATTTTGACTATTGTACCTTCATCAAAATATGCTATTCCTTTAATCAATGTATCTAGTGCCCTAATGAGTGTATATGCTCCTCTTCTTTTATATACAACTCCCTTAGTTACTTAAATTAACCTTCCTCCAGTTTGAGAACTTGGATTTGATAGTTACATATGTACCCAATAACAAGAAAATAATGGTTGATCCTATAGCATCTATAATATTCCAAGCTAGTACACCTCATAGTGCTTAAATTTTTTGACATGAACCCTCATCAAATAAGTAACTTTCACTTAATTTGTTAGGACATGCTTTCAAGATAAGAAAGTACTTTGGATCCTCTTAAATAGCATGTCATTAGTTCAACTTTATTTTCAAGTATGTTGTCACATGCAATTATTAGTGTAGTACAACAAGTTTAGCATAAACAAATATGCTCCTATGTCACACTTCTATATTGAAGTCAACTTACATTTGATAGATCACACAAGGCTAGAATAACTTAAGTGGAATGTCTTGACAAAGATGCCAATATTAGCGCAAGTATTTTATCTTCATAATTTATGTATGAAGAGGAATCTAATCACACAATTAAAAAATCACTCCTATTGATGATGATCATTCTAAGGATTTTCAAAGGTTTCTTACACCCTTAATTTTGATAAAATCAAATGAAGATGACGAGGAAGGTCTAAGTGAAAATGATGATTATTTTGATTATTATTATTGGAGGGATTTTAACATTCTTTAAAGCAACATAAAATAGAATATGTGGCATGAAATTGTGAATGAGGATGACCATTTCAATGTACTCTTACTTTTCCCCAAGTTCTTTAAATATGATAAAGGAGCAAGTGAAACCATAAAACGAAATAAAACCTGAGAAGTTGTGGTTTTACCAAAGGAAGATCCTTTTATTTTTATTTTCATGATGAAACAATAGTGTTGCTAAAAGATCCATGAGACTCTTGGTTTATATGATACTGACCCCAAGTAAAATAGAAAAGAGAATCCAATCTCAAAGCATGACCTTTTAATTCTAATTGGTAATGTATCCAAATTCGAGCAAGGTAGTAAGAGATTGTCCTTCTTTGTTAATTCCATCATTTGATTTTGTTGATGGTAATTGATAGAATGTAAGGCGTTGTATCGATTGCATATAAATAGGAGAGAGAAAAAACCTGATTTATGTAACAAACACCCAAATATAACATGAAAAAGAAAGGATTTGGGAGATGGTTTAAAACATGTGGAAAGTAGGGGCTTTAAGGGTTTCAAAATTAAATTTGTTGTATAATGTAATTTTACATTCTTTCGAAAAATCAAAAGTTTGGTGCTATACAACTTACTTATTTTGGTGGCTTTGTGTCCATTGTTACTCTTGTCTTCTCTTTTGTGGTTTTTTTAATAGGGTGAACCCTTTTTCCTCTTCTTGCTTGTGGGCTCAAGCTCAGGCTATGAGGTAATGATGATTGATAACGATAATAACAATGATAATAGAAATGGTAATGATGATGATAGCTAAGGAAATTCAAACAACTAAAGCCCTTCATATGAAAATCACATGAGAGTAATGATACATTAAAAAACAATTATATGAGGCACTTCCATGGTCCTTAAACTACACGAACATTGTCAATCCTACTAGTATTGATTCTATCAACTAAGTAACATATTCCAAGGAAAACATCCTAGGAACTTTCCCTCATTTTGTGAATGGTAACTAGTGTAAACCCTTGAATATTTAGGGCACGACGACAAGTTAACAACTCATGGGTAGATTATTATATAGCCCATCAATAATCAACTCACTAAGAGAATACATGTCACAAAGTGGGTTTTGAACTTGGGTGGGAAGGGTGGAAGTAGACCCTATCAATTATTAAGGGTTGACTAGTGTCCAACAATACATGTACATTTCATTTATTTAGCTTCTCCTACTCTATTGAGATACTATGGTGTGCTTAAAATATTATTCAAAGAGCTATGGTTGAAATTATCTACTATAGAAAGTGTTGAACAAGGATTAAAATAATTGTTAGAAGTATATAAAATGATGTCTCTTTATAGACATTCGATAAAATTGGAACAATACATAGAAGATTAGCATGGCCCCTACGCAAGGATGAAAAAAAAGTCGAAAATATGTATAAAATGATCATTGATTAAATAAAAATGCTTAAATGATGCATAAAGGACAATAATTGACCAAAAAATGATTTGTATACATAGAATGTATATAGGAGTATACACATTTTGTTTTTTATTTATTTATTATCTAGAAGATTGACATTTGGGTTGGGTTCATACTCGTGTGACACAAGGTCGATTATGACCGCTACCACTATTACCTCTAGGTGCCTACATACGCTCCTTCTGTAACCACAAGTTAATCGAGGGAATCTGAACCTCAAGTCTCATAGTTTTCATAATACTTCATAACATGACCATCATCAATTGAGATACCCCATGGGGCTAAGGGTATATTGCATTATGTAAGGTTAAGTGATTAAAATTGCTTAAGTGCAATTACTAGGGGAAAAAATCCATAGATGTCACGTTTTTCCATAGAATTCCAATGTTAAAAGGGATTTTCTTCAGCGCATATTGGTTTAAATGTAAAATTTTTGCCCCAAATGTAGTAGCGAAAATGTTTATGCAAGGAGGAAGATCATTGTGGTACCATTCAAATTTATTTCATGGAGCATTATTGGACTATCCCACATATCATGAAGAACTCTTTCCTATTGTGTAAGTAATACAAAATTGGAAGCATTAGCTCCTAGAGAAATAGACCATCAACACTAACGATCAATCTTTCTAGTTCCTACAAAACCAAACAACATGTGATAAATGAGGAATTGCAAGCGATTAAGATTACTAAAACAATTCCACCTATCAATGAAGTATTAAAAAGGGGCTACAAACAATTTGCTAATATGCATTCATGACCCCCATTGGAGAAGATTGTAGTGGTTGGTATGCTATTTCCACCTAATACTTTCACACATGATCTACGTAGTGAATACTATGAGAGAGACGATGACTTCAAATACATATGCTAGTAGTTGAAGGAAACACTAGTCACTATTATTAAAGGAAAGGAATATCTCCAGAATGTGGGCTTGTTATATAAGCTAAACAAGTTGTGCATAACATAGGATAGAAGGAATTAGTTGATGAGAGAAGCTCGAACTTCTAGAATAACTGGGCATTTTGGCATGACGAAGATAATGGAATTTTTTTGTTCATTGGCTAAAGATGCAGGTTGAAGTGGTGATATTTATTAGGGGCCATTATGTTCCATGCAACACTAACAAGTCAAACAAGAAGAAACTTGGGATATGCATATTGTTTCCGATACCAAATAGACCTTGGGAGAGTATCCCGAGGGACTTTTCTAGAGGGTTTCTCACATCATGGAGAGATTATTACTTATTGTTTTTAGTTGTGGGCTATCTTGGAAAGACGTGCCTGGTCATTTCATGTAAGAAGACTATCGTTGAACAAAAAGTAGCTCAGTTGTTCTTTACTCATTTTTGGGTACATTTTGGATTTCCAAGATCGATCATGTTGGACCATGATAGACAATTATTTGGACACATTTTGGCCAATGCATTGGGAAAAGATAGATAACGTGTTGACTTATTCCACTGCATTTCCTCCCTATATCAATTGAAAAATTAAAGTTGTCAACCAAATGTTGGTACAATTATTGAGATGTTACAACATAAATCCAAAGAAATGGGATGAGTAGCTTGAGTACATTTCAATGCTCATAAATCAAACATTTCATTCTTCCACAAGCAAATCATATTTCAAGATTTTATTTGACTATCTACCTCCCTCACCTTCTAACATTGTGTATGGGAAACAAAAGGAATAAGCAAAGGTGCAAAGAGAAGACATGAAGGTAAGAATATTCATGCCAAAGGATTCTATGAACACATTTGAAAGTGTAGGAGTATCTTGAGAGAAGCCAACAAAATTATAAATCTAGATATGACCATCACGAAAAAGACTATAATTTTTTGTTGGATATGAGGTGTGGATTTACCACGGGAAGGAATGACTATAAGGGGTGGAAAATAAACTAAAGCTCCTCAAATACATACCTTTTTAAGTTATTGAGTGCGTAAAAGTGAATGCTGTTAGATTGTGACTTTATCCTTATATGTAGATCAATTTTGTGGTGAATGTAGAGCAACTGAATTTGTTCGATCCTTCCATAATGGGGAAAAAGAATACCAATTTCTTACAAGTATAGAAGATTATGCATTGCATGCCTTCATAGAGTTAGAGGAGGATACAATTTTGTAGAGAAAGTAGTGGCTAAATCACATAGAATGACAAGAGATATCATAGATCAATCTCAAAGGACAAACACCAAGGAAGCTAGGATAGAACTCCTAGGATTTAATCGTCAGGGTGACATGGCACAGTGGATACGTTTGCTTTTCATTTGTCATAATAAGGCGAAGGAACCCCATATATGTAATAATATACCGTGGAGGTTCATAAGGCCAGGTCATCCCAATGGTTCTAGATGAAACACAGGGGGGGAAAGATAGGGTTGATGTGACAGTGGTGGAGCTCGAGCGCACGACCATGAGGGAAGGCAATATAACACATAGGAGGGGCCCATGAATGGATCTAGACCCCATGAAACTGGCTTAATACACTTCCCAACAATTATAGAGGTGGCGACATGGCAGGGTGGTGTCCACATAACCCTGAGCTAACGTCACACTGAAAGTTTCGAAAAGGGATGCAAAGGAAATCCCCGAGATTATATCCCTGGGGTGATGTGGCAATAGAATGGCCCACAAGTTGGATAAATTTGTCATTGATGTCAATAAGATGGCATCCTGGGTGAATTATTGAAGCCTGCCCTAGATGAATCCCTAGTTACAAATCCTTACCCTAAGTGCAAACCAAGAAGAAAATCCCTAACAAGAACTGTGCCCTAGATGAAGTAGTCTAGATGAAACCCTTGCATTAATAATAAAATTCTAGATGCATATGTTAAATGCATGGTGAAACCCTAATTTCGTAGACCTTGATGACAAACCCTAGCATGTTGAAGCAACTCCCATGTATATGATGCCCTTACATAAGGCCTAGAAAGGTTTATCTTTTGGTAAGACATGGAACAAGAGGTCCACTGTTATTGAATGTCGATGACTGCAATCAGAAGGTAGGGGATGCTTAGTCCGATATGGAAATTACATTTGATGCCACAAAAAACCTTGATCCTTCCAACCAATGCTACAAATTCATCTTGGCCATTGTAATTATTCTTCCAACCAACAATATTGGTTGCAAGCACAACATACGATCATTTTAATACCTTGTTAATTTGAACTTTGAGGAGATGATCTCATTTGCAGCCTAATTCCTCTTGAAATAATTTCTAGTATGAATGCCTTTCAACCTAATGATGTCACCTATTGTGTAGGTTAATTCAACAATGTCAAGCCTTAAATGGGCCAATAAATCCTGAGGCATATCCAATGATAAATAGGAAATCATTATTTGTTCATCTTTTATGCACACTATTAAAATTTATCAAAAGATGAATTTTCCATTAAGCAGATTGGCATAAGTAATCAATCTTTAAGATTGCGATAAGGATTTGTAGTGAGCTAGGGACATGGAGATGGCTGGCGAACAAGAAAGTTTTATCCAAATTTTATTTCATGATGAAACTACATAAGTTAATGGTAGAAACGATTTGTAGCAACTCTAGTCACCTACAAGGCCCTACATGCTATTTTCCACAAGGCATTTCCAGGATCTAGACCATACATCAACACATAAATGATTTTATTAGGTAAAAAAAAACACCATTTGTTAAGGCAACACAAGCCATCTCTAATGTGGACTTTCACCCAAAGTTTGTGTCTGTTGGAATAATAAGCAAATGTGTATAAATATGAATCTTGGTTCATCATTCCAAGCCATCGAACTAGTGAAAAAAAGGAAGAAACAAAGAAAGGGTTTGAAATATGGAAAAAGAAAAAGAAATATTTGAGTTAGAACAATGCAGATCTGAAGTAAGAAAAAGAATCAAAGAGTTGCAGAACAAAGAAGTTTAGAAGGTTATTTTAAGGAAGAATTTAGCCAAATGCTCTGTGACATATCTTTGTTGAAGAGGAGTTATTTTTTTGTAGATTATTTCTATTGATGAAGAATGAAGTCCTATAACCATTTCTCTGTGCTAGAAACCAACAAAACCCTATGATACATCCTTGTGGAAACTAGCAAGGTATGTGGCATTCTATTACCAATTTCAGATTTGTGATATCAAAATATACAAAATCATACATATAATAGTAATCCGAGACTTGGTATTTCAGAATGCGGACTACAAATATGAAACTCAGAAAAAAACAAGACTTAGGTGGAGCTGGCAGTTGTATACCTTGTATTGAGAATAAGCATCTTGGGAGATGAAGCATCCTTATTAAATACCTAATGAATGATTGAAGCTGAATACTTTTGCGAAACAATTTTTGAAGACAGGCTATAACTTGATCTTGTAGACTTGTTGAAGACTATTGAAGAAGCAACATTATTGAATCCTTCATGAAGTAGAATTGGAGAAGATTGTTTGTGTATCATGAAGAGTATTGGAGATACCTACTATGGTTACTAAAGTTGTCATTGATGAACTAAGTGTTTTTGGAGATTAATTGAGGGCATTGTTAAAGACTATTTTGAAGATGTTATCAAGACTTGTTGCATAAGATATTGGAAGTCTTGAAGAATTACTAGAGGGTTGGAGTCCTAGAGGATTGGAGTCCTCAAGAAGACTAGGTTGGAGCCTAAACCAATTGAAAGGGTCGGAGCCCTAGAGGATTGGTGTCCTCAAGAAGACCAAGTTGGTGCTTGAAAAAGTACAGGTTGGAGTCTGGTTGATTGAATATTGGAGTCTTCATCTAGGGTTGGAGCACTGGGGAATTATTTTACAGATTGAAATTTGAATATTGCAAAAGAGGATTGGAGTCCTCATTGTGTTTATTAATAAAGTTATTATTTTGTTATACACATATTTTGTGTTATGTTTATAAGTGATATTAAATGGTGAAATAACAATTGTAAAAGGTAATATTGATTCACCCCCCTCTCAGTATTTTCAACACCGCATGCCTCTTATACATATATATAAATGGGGTGAGTAATCCCTATGCTTGTATTTGGGCTATACCACCAAGGGGGAGTGCCTACATAATGTGACATGACATGAGTGGGTAGAAAACTTTCAACAATGTTGTCGCATGGGAGTCCATGTAGGTTCCACTTGGGGGAACCATGTGGATTCCATGTGGCAGGACAACAGAGGTGACAAAAACATTAATAAAACTTTGTGGGCTCATAAATTTTGATCCTGAATCCCAATTAAGGAAAATTTTATATCGTTTGAAAGGTCTCAAACGAGATGAACACAACGATGTTATCCATTTTAAGTTTTCAAAAAGCTGAAAAAGATAAAAATAATAAAATAAAAATCATACATTACCAAGTTGGGTCAGTATAGTAACTTCCTCCTTCCATATTTTGTGGTCCCATGGGTGGTAATGGGGGAATTTGGTTGCAATTTTTGGGGCCCAAAATCCTTTCAATGGGGAGTTGTGATTTTAATTGGATATAGAAAAGAATCAGAATGGTTATTCAAGGTAACATAAGGTACTTGAGAAATCGAGAATTTCAAGTGATAGAAGAGACACATTTATTTGTTGATGCAAATTAAGGGGTTAGATTAGTGGTTGATAATGCGAAGGGCCCCAAACTAAAGCAACCAACATCCACTTTGCCAATTAATGCTGCAATGTTGACACAAACACCAAAAATAAAAATAAAAAAGAAAAGGGGGAAGAGAAAAATAAATCAAACATAGGAGAACCAAACAATACAATATTTCCAAAGAAGGTGAAAAAGGAAGTGAAGGAACCATGTGGATGACACATGGAAATGATGCTTGAGCTAACCCTAGGTACCATGTTGGTTAAATTTAGCGATTACCTAATATTTATCTCCATGTCTTAGTTCTATTTTCAGGTGATTGATTCATCAATTAATCTTTGCAAAATGAGGCACTCTTCTTCTAAATCCCTCTTTGGATAAATTTTAAAAACTATTAAAAAGAAAAATAAAATTTTAGATAGGGTGACCTTGCATGAGGAAGTTATATTTTTGGATAACTAGTCTTGAAAATGAATTTAGTTTATCATCAATCTAGTCAGCACCACATGGAAGACAAATAGGCTTTGGATAAATTTAGATAGGGTGAATTCACTTTATCTGTGTCTTATTTAGTTCAAAGTGAATTAAGAGTGCCACATGAAAGACATTGAAGAAGGTGCATGGCTAGGATATTTTTTTCATTGATTTCTCGCATGAGCTAGGTTCCTTGTTAGTGAGTTCAAAAAATCAACAAAGGGCATAGGGTCATTGTTAGGTAGAATTTTTCAGAGCAACCATCAACCTTTCTTCTCCATATTCTCTTTTTTATTCCTCATTGTCTATACTTTCTGTTAAGTAGAAATATTGTGATTATTTTTTTGGCCTTCATGATGTAGCCAATCTCTCGATTAATACAAAGATAAAGTTTGATTATGCCTTTTCTCGTAACTGTTTAATTTTTTTATGCATATTTTATGTCTTGTGCAATGGTGTAGATAATTTTCACGCTCTATGTTGATTATATCATTCATGATACAACCAATCCCTTGACCAATACAAAGATAAAGTTTGATAGCACAATTTTTTTTATTTTTTTTCCTCATATTTAGCTATTGCAATTTGAGATTCTTTTACATTATTTTAGTATCAATATTCTTTAGTCTCGGGTTGCTTACATACAAATCAAAGACTATTATCTTTGTGTTGATTTATTATACTAACATTTAGATTTTAAGTGATTTCCAATGCGTAAATACTAGGAATGCCCCCGAAGATTAGAAAAGCATTAGTCTAAACAAAGAAACAATTAGCTAGTGACCTTTGCATCGATTGCTTATTAGTTATGACTTGTTTTTATATGTTATGGGTATTGGAGTCATTTCTATTTTGAGGTGTATTTTCAAGTGATAAAAAATTGGTGTATGATATAAAAAATAGGGGCTATGATATAAAAGGTTTGAATGTCGAGTGGGGAGGAAAGAAAACATACAAATCTGCCATGAAACTAGCCACAAGAACACTGATAAAAATGCAAGAACTAATTACATCACAAAAATATGAAAAAAGAGAGACATATAATTGGAGAATAAGGACTCCATTAAGAAAAACCATTACATGTAATGAGACCAATTTTGGGACCTCTCCTTCTCGACCTTCACTCTCTTCCTATTGCCTTCTTATAAGTTGTCTTTTTGACAAAGTAAATTTTAATTAGGTTTTACTCCACCAGTGACATCTCTATTGAGTTCCTTTTTACATTAAAATATGACTTTATGAATTATACATATGAACATAGAATATAAGCCCCCCTATGATTCAAATCAATCCCCCCCTCACCCACCCCCCCCCTTAGAAAATGATGGTCTCCATCATTCACCCATGCTAAAGAGGGACCCCATTATGTTTAATGTACCATCATGATTGCAATGTTCTATGAGCCAATGAAGAGAAGGGTTTTGTGTGGTTAACCCATAATTGTGGGTTTGTTGATGACCCCACAACCATCATGATTACAATGTGCCAAGTGCCAATGAAGAGAATGGTTTTGTGTGGTTAATCCATAATCATGGTTTTATGGATGACCCATAACTGCATTAACAATGGGATGCTTGGAGAAGGTTTTTGTGATAACTTTTGCTATAGGTGATGAAATCAAATTATTTAGAAGACTTGTTTTGGGTATTGAATAGAAATTTCCATTGATATAAATACTTTCTTTGTAATGATATGCAGTGACAAAATCATTCCTGAAACTCAAGGTATGTGTGACCGCACAACTTTACAGACATGTGTGACTTCAGTTGATGATATCTCTCAAACTAAGAAAAAAACTCAAATTCCATAAAAAACCATTTTGATCTATTGGAAATACTTTAAAATGAGCTATTATACACTCTTTTTAATGCTATATATATGTCATGGAACTTGCATGAAGTTCGCTAAAGATTGTTTCCCTGCATTCTATCCGTTATTGTGTTTCTATGGAAGCCATACCATTGTGGGGAAGTTGAGAAATGGTTGAAATGAGGTTGGCCAAGCTTCTAGATGATATATACAATTGCTTTTAAGCTATGGCATGGTCGTATAAATATTCAATAATAATGAATTTGAGAACATCACGTGCATAGGGCCACAAATGATGCTAAGGATTTGTAAAGCAACATGGGTTGTTGTATAGGTCATGGAACTTATATGTTGTAGACCGATGGATAACGTGAATCCATGTAAGCATTCTCTTGTAATGGCAAATGAAGGTATGAGGGTAGAAAATCCTATAATGCTTGTCGACCAATTGTGATTCTTATAATGTATGTCCCAACAAATGGACTCCAAATGTCCCAAAATGAGGTTAGATATAGCTACAAATTTTTGAAACCAAAATATGCTTGAAACCCTGGTTCCCATGGAGTCATAACTTTCTATGATACTAATGATATATATTTTAGGGGATAATATCTAGACGGCTTGAATTGCAAGAGACGAGGAGAGAAAACATATATATTTACCATGAAACTAATCACAAAAATGTGAAAAGAGAGAGAGATAATTTGAGAAGAAGGATTCCATTAAGAAAATACATTACATGTAATAAGGCCAATTTTGGGACCTCTCCTTCTCGACCTTCACTCTCTTCGTATTGCCTTATTATAAGGTGTCTTGTTGACATAATCAACTTTAATTAGGTTTTACTCTATTAATTATGTATGTATCAAGTTCCCTTTTACATAAAAATGTGAATTTATGACTTATATTTTCAAACTTATAATATAAGCCCCCTAGATTCAAATCAGTGTCATTGCTAGGGATGGCATTAATCCTTAAATAATTCAACAACATTGGTGAGTTTTCATTCATTAAATTATTATTATTTTTAACTCACTTGATGACTTCTTGGTGTACTATTGGATCATATTAGTGGACAAGAAGAGATATCCAAGATTTGATCACTGACAAGGCATAGCTTCGAGCCTAAGTCAATTGAGATACCTTTTTTGGAACAATTATTTACCTTTGTTAGGAACTCCACCTAATTGAATTAATATTATGCTTGCACTTCTACCCATTTTCATATATTTTTTATAAAAGGTAGAGGGGTTTACCCTTACTATTTATGACCCATTAGATTCCAAAGGAATTCCTATTCATCCTCACGAATTTCCTATGGGTAGTTATTGAAACATTTATTAAAGTTTGTAGGGAACAATGCAATATTAGTTGAGAATCACATGACTGATTTTTTGAAATTTGTGGATAATTTGGAGGTAGAATATTGGGATGTTGTGATGAATTTGTTCATGCAAACCTTTAAGGGGAATGCATGAATGTTGTATACATCCCTTCATAATTTTCTATTGATCAATGGGATTTATTTTAGTGCTAGTTTATAGAAAAATGGGACCATAAAAACGATAATTATTTCTTACTAACTAAACTCACTTCTATGCTTAAAGAGGAGAATGAATTTATATCAAAATTTAATAACCACTTTTCTAAATTTATTTTTAAGATTCCTCACAAATGTAAGTCCTAGAGATGACTTTACATTGCATTGTTATTTTAAGGCATATGAAAATTTGTTTGATATCTTTTTCTACGAGAAAGATCTTCATAATCTAGATGAAGCACAAGATATTTCTATTAAATGGAGAGAAATATCATCACAACAAGGAAGAATCAACTTGGCCATTTCAAGTTGTTTGATCCCCAAGGAAGAGCACCTTGAGAAGTTGCTAGAGAGAACACATAGGTATCGTCATAGTTTATGCATTTATTTCAAGATCTAACCAATAAGGTGACCTCGTGACATAGAAATATGCAAAACAAATAGGTTTCCATAAGCAATCAAAGTAAATTTAAGTTAAGGAAACCTTTTCCTAAAATACCATTCCAACAGGAAAAAAGGGGTAAGCTTCTATTGTCCTTGTGCCCATGACGAGTAATAATTTTATTAACTATCATTCTTCTAGTAATTATTGAAAAGCTCACAGATTACCATGCACTAAAGAAGACTGTGTAGTGTTCATCCAGGTAGCCTATAAGTTTCCTCTAATCCTTTTTACTAGCATTATATTTCACTAAGTACTGCATTAGCTCCCAAATATATCAATTTTATGACAACAAGGAAGAGAGTACTTGGGGAACAAGTTTCCCTTTGAGGTTGAGATGGGTAAAATCTTGTGGGAGCACCATGGTGCCCACTGGTATGGCTATCTCAACGGGGCAAGTGTCTTCTTATAAGAATAGATATGCACTTGCTAGAGCAATAACTATGGTGGAAAATATCACCAAGACTTATACAAGAAGAAGAAAGGGCTCTAGTGACCTGCCAAGGAAGGTTAGACCACACAATGATCCATCACTTTTGCATAGTTCAATTTCTACTTTGATTATCATGAACCCTTAGGTACACTTGTTATAACATCATTCAACACTCATATAATTCTGATGCTCTTGTATGGCCTTGGGCAACCCTTTCCCATTCAGACTTGATCATTTATTAAAAAACAATATTTTGAATTCCATACATGACTCTTCCCTTCAGAAAGCGCATACACACACTGGTACCTCCATATATAACCTGCATATATAATTTAAAATATGAAAAAATATATAGTATCCTATTTTTTAGGCAGGGTTTATGGGTTTCACCGAAATCCCACCTACAAGAGCCTTTGGCCTAGCTGAATTGACCAATTTCTGGTGGTATTTATACACCTCATGGGAAGGCATAATGAGACCAAGGAGATATGATACAAACATTATATTCAATTTGGTCCTAGATCAAGGCAGATTTCCCTTGTGCCTCTTGCACTCCTAGTCATAGGAAACCCTTGTTTCCTTATAGAGATGTTCATCTTCCCTTATATGGCATCTTGTTCCTTATGATCGAGTGGTGATCTTTGAGGCTTGGGCTGGACATGTTAGAGTCAGAATATGCATTCTGCCATCAGTGATCAATAATCATTCTTTTATTTCTCATTTTAGGTGTCTCATTCAGAAAATTTTATATCATTCCATTAGGTCATGCTAAAAAATCTTTCACTGATGGTAAACTTCCTCAATAAAACTTCATTCTCCTTCAGAGAACCATATTTTCTGACTCACTCCCATGTCTTCTTGAGCATAATAACACTTATAAAAATCTCATTTGTCCATGTCTTGTCTCAGTTAAAGTTAGTCATGGAAATCAGGTTTTATAGTCTCATTAGGTCATTAGGGTTTTGTCTTTCAAGGTCGAAAATGCATCATTCCATCTCAATAAAGTCAAAAAACAAAAGAGAGTGACTCAAAGACATTCTATCTTCCTCTACAGAAGATCATCACTATGTAACTATTATATTTTTCAAGTTGTAATTTTGATTTCTTTGATTTTAATATCAAAATGTCATTTTGATATAAAATAAAAAAATGTAATCTATTTTTTATTTTCAAATGTAATTTTATGTTTTTTATATGTAATAATTGATTCCCTAAGCTGCCAACTCAAGCAATCTTTCCAAACTGAAGCAAAGAAAGTATCTGATCAACCTGCAAAACAAAAAGTCAGAGTGTCAAAGAGTATCAATGTCAAAGTTTGAAAAATTGAAAGTGAACATAAGGAAAGAGGGTTTTTCAAGTTATAAATCAAATCCACTAGACTATTAAAACCATCAAACACCTCAAGAAAAATTCTATTTGTCTCATTCAGACTTCAACAATCTTCAGCAAAGGAGAAAATTCAAATTTTAGAGTGTAACTGGGCAAAATTTTCTGGTTGTTGCGCGTTCTCCAGGTCGCTACGCGTTCAGGAGGGACGCTGCGTGTTTGGGGAGGAAGTTGCGTGTTTGGTCAGGTTTCGTAGTGAAAAATTTCTGGTCGCTGCATGTTCAAGAAGGGTGCTGCGCGTTTAAAAAGGACGCTACACGTTCACCCAGGAAGGGCCAAAAACCCTCTCACAACCTGCCACTCCACCAAATGATGCCAAATCTCTGCAAATAGGTTCTTCAAAGCTTCATTCATCAGTAAGTAACCCAACCATCATATCA
The DNA here is from genome assembly GCA_034641835.2 of Pinus albicaulis. Classification (NCBI taxonomy): domain Eukaryota; kingdom Viridiplantae; phylum Streptophyta; class Pinopsida; order Pinales; family Pinaceae; genus Pinus; species Pinus albicaulis. Next base: position 7,899,982 of record CM076582.1, on the reverse strand, counting down.
TTGATGTATTTTTGTGCTTCATAGTCATTCAAACTTATTTCTAAAGCAAGAAACCCTAATTATTATTTAAACCTAATCCCTAAACTGTTATACACTTCCCCTCACATTCCTATAAACATTTTCCCATTTCCCTATATCCCCATTCCCTAAAAAAATATCATCCCCAATAGCCCCAAGTACTAGGGTTTTCACTAACCTAGACTCCCTTCACATTCCCATTCCCTTCATTTCCCAACACTTCCTTTCACTTCACATTCCCCCATTTCATTCCATCACCCTAGGGTTTTTGACATCAACTATGGCTGAAGAGGAGAACAAAAGTTCTAGTGAGGAAGAGAGACAAAAGAAAAAACCATATAATAAGGGAGGGAAAGTCATCAGACATGAACCAACAACTACTAGAGAGCTTATGGAATCTCCCCTCATTGTGTCATGGTTTAAACATGTAGGTTGTTTAGAATTTTGTGAGAAACTGCAAAGAATACAATACCATCCTATGTTAACACGATTTTTCATCTCTAACCTTCATGAAAAATAGGTCATTCTTGTCGGGGTCAATTTCACTATGTCCACTGATATCATTATAGCTATTACAGGGATCCAAAATGTAGGAGAAAGATGGTTTAAACAAGGAAACCTCAATCATTATTATTATGAGCCATATCTTAACCCAAGGTACAAGAATGATAAAAAGACAATTTTTCCTTTCTCCCACCTCCTTGACAGTTATGTCCCCATGATGAAAATCATCATGAAATACTTCACCTGTGAGGGAAGGTTTTCTAGACTCTATTCCTATCATATCCGGCTCATGCATTTTACTAGGGTTAGAATGCTTCACATACCCTATTATCTCTCCCAGAGCATTGATAAAATGGCATTTATTGACCAAAAGATATATTCTGATCATCAAATTCAGACTCTCTTCCACCACTCCCTCATCAAAATGATAGTCATGCATCAACTTAATCAGTTAAACATTCCATGGGATACCTTCATATCCAATGAGATTTTCACTTCCCCACCTAGTCAACATGGCCAAAATTCACCTTCATCATCTCATCCTCCCTCATCTATCCCTCCATCTTAGCCTACTGTTCATACACCATTACCAGGTCAGTTCCATTCACCTCACATAGAGCCTTCTTCTTCACCTTTTTATAACCCTACATCATCATCGCATCATGATTCTGAGTCATCAAGCAGTGATGAATACATTGAGGCAAAATGGGCTAGTTTGGTTGAAGTTGAGCCATTGCCCAAAACTTACCAGAGAGGCTATAGGCATGTGTTTACTTCACTTGGAGTGAAAGGGGCCATGCCCTCTTCATCAACAAAACAACTAAATAAAGGTAAGGAACAAGTGATAGAGCCATTCATTCATGATGAGGAGGACAAGCATGAGGCAGAGCAAGAATTTCAGTTGATTGACCTAGGTGAGGAGGATGAAGGCAAAATCACCAATGAGACAATTAAAGGTAAAGAGGCTGAGATTAACGAGCTCCAAAAGAATCTTGAGAGGGCCAAGTATGTGAATGACTTCCTTGAGCAAGAAAATCAGCAGTTGAAGACCAAGTAGGTCATCAAAGAGGTGAAATGCATCAAAGCAAAAAGAGAGGTAGAGAAGGCTAAAACCTTGCTTGAGGAAACATTGGAAAATTTTGGTGAACTTGATAATGATGAGGATAAGCCTCAAAGACAGAGACCTAGGACTAGAGTTCTGAAAATATCTCTAGCCCTAGAGAGACAAAGGGAAGCTGAGCTAGCAGACCAGCTTACACTAAATGAACAACTTGCCATAGAAATCAATGAGCGCAGAGAATCATGGCTTGATAGAGTTAACCAACACTTGGAGCAGCTCTTGGCCAAGGCTCAAAAGGACAATGACATTCAGAGAAAAATGGAAAATCATTACACCATGAGGAATAAAATTTCAAGAGCCAAGCTCAAACGAGCCCGTGCAAAAATTCAAGTTTTGACCAAGCACGAAGAGAAAGATAAGTTACACATACTTGCTGAGGTGTCACTCCATGCCTCAAACACTTGATGAGAAAGTACTCTCACAATTTTGACAAATTTTGGCAAACTTAGCATTTTGTTAATTTTTGTGTTTTTAAGGACATTTTACACATAAAATTTTCTAAACGCATAGTGCCTTGGACACAACGCTCTTTTTTGGAGCATCTAAATGACAAATGGTCACCAACAGTAGGTTTTTATTGATGAGGACATCAACCCTATGAAGTTTCAGAGTTTTTGGAGGAGAAATTGTCCATCAAAAAGTAAAAAACCCATCAAAATTTCAAGTTTCTGCCTCAAAATCCGCCTAGTCGTTGCGCGTTTACCAGTCTTGGGAGAAGAGGTTTTTTACAGCGAAAATGAGCACCATTTTGAAAACTGGAGGTAGTTATGGAAATCAAACTCAGAGGGATTTCTAACGAGCCATCATGGAGCAGATTTGGATACCGAGAATGCACTCAAAATAAGCCTTGAACAGAGGTCATTTTTTCTGCCTAGACGCTGCGCGTTTTACAAGGAAATTGTGTTTTTTACAGTCTTCAATTTTTTTTTGAGTTTCACTCCAGTTTTGAATTTTACCTTGACAAATGATGAATTTAACTATGTAAATGATCAAGATGAATGTAATTATCATGTTATTACTAATTATTAGGGTAAATACACTAGGTAAATCAAGCATATGAGGTGTAATGAATTAGTTCACTTGAGATAGGAATGAGTCACGTTTATCATCCTATACTCTAGCTATCAGTTCAGTTTTTGGTGTAATATCTCCCTCACCTCATGGATTCGACCCCTGAGGATGAGTGGAGGTGGTTTTCATGTCTATTTAGCTCAGTTATTAACAGGAGTCAAGGGTTGGAATCAGTTTCATTTTGCTTAGTTGATCAAGGAGACTTTGTATTCAGTTTTGTCCATTAATACAAGAGGAGTTGCAACTATATTTATGGGATACCTGTGGTATTAAATTAATTTCATTGTTTTTTCTTCAATGGCATGTGTGTGAATGTATTTTTCATTTCATTTTCATGTTTATGATTATGATCTTTTATAAGTGTGAAATTCAGAATACATGCTAGCCATGCTCTGTTTTGGGTAACTGATCATAGTTTGTTTCATATCTTCTGTCTGAGAGAAATACATCTCTTATGCTTCCCTTGGTCTCCTTACATTTTTCTAAACCATTCCATAACCATTTCCCTCAAGTGATTGACATTATACCTACATTGCCCCATTAATCCCTGCAACCCTAACTCTATAGCCCTGACCGAGTTTTCCTTGACCTAATTTCATTATCCGCTGATTTACCCAACAAAACCAAATGAAAACAACCCCTTGCACTCATTATCTAGCCTAAAACCCTAATTTTTCCAGCCCTCCTGGCTGTGACCCTTTTGGAGAGATCCCTCTTTGACTTGATAGGGCTAGCTATCAAGTCAAAAGCTTGGTTTGTGGTTACCTTTGTTGGGATTGCCTCCTCAGCTTTGGGAATCTGGTGGAGTGATAACAAGACGGATCCAAAGGAAGGTTTTGTTGGTGTCGTGGACAAATAAGGTTGTATTACTCCATTATTCTTTGCTGATATCAATAGAGAAGCTTTGTCTTGTTCCTGAAATGTTATGGTCTCATTTTTATGATTCATGTTGAATATATTTCATGATTTATATGCTTACGCGTGATGATAACATGATAATTATGCACATTATTTGAACTAATTGATGTATATATGCTTCTCTGAACTTTGTTGCAGGGCTGATCACTTTCGAGGAAGCAGAGGGTTGAACCCTACAAGATTGACATCAACCGAAGGACCTACAGATACTTATTTCGATCCAGACTTTAGTAGTTTACACTGTTTTCTTGCATGATGTATGCTTTTAGTTGATTAAATACCTTTGATCTGTTGAGGTTGTCAACCCTTACCTTAGGGAAGTTTTTCCCGCCAAGATAATTGGCGACTCCACTGGGGAATACAGTCTTGTAATTCCTAGAAGGGTTGTTTGTCTCTTGATTTGGGTTTGTCTGTCTTGTTTCTTGACTTTTCTTGTATTGTTGACTTGCTTGCAGTCCGGGAAACCAGTCTGATATTTTGGATCAGGACTATATTTTTTATTTTTTCCTATTTTACTACATATACCCACTTTCTGTTATATGTGTATGCGTACATACATGTTTTATGTCAAAGAAACTAGTGTATACGTAGGTTGCTTCAGGAACAATCATGTATAACTGGGAAAGTTTGAAATTTTCAAATTTTTTCCTTCAATCAAGGGTCTGGACTAATTTTTTCTACTTGCTTGTGATCATTTACTGTCTCTAAGAGTCTTGCTTCTTGCTGCTATTGCTTGTTTTATATCCTTTTATAAAAATATCTCGTTAACCTAAGGTTTGCATTTTTGTAAAGTCTTGTGCTTAAAGTTTGGGTTTCAGGCCTTCTTTCTTAAGTGCTTGATTGTTCTTTGTTTTTGGAAAAATTAGTTGATTTTCAACTTGATTATAATCCAATATTTCAGTTGCTTTGCTTTGCATTCTTGAATACCTATTTGATTTCTTTTTGAGCATTTGAGAATATTCTTTGCAATCTTGGTTCGACGAAAAGTTTTTGCGTTCCCTAAAATCTTTCTATGTTTATGAATTTTTTGTTATCTCTTCATATTAGGTTGCTCAAGTTCTTGGTATATTTTTCAGTTTAGTTTTATCATCTTGATGATTTTTTATAATTTCTGAAGTTTGGGATCTTTTTGCTTGTTTTTTTATCATGGAGTGTTTGATTTCTTTTTCCTTCTTGAATCTTTTATTATGAGTCCTTAAAAATAAGAAGAGAAAAATATTTGTTATTTTCCTTTCTTTTCTTTGGTTTTGTTTGATTTTTAGTCTTTTGGCTTTACCACAAGTGTGAAAAGCTTTACTTGAAGTTGAAATTTGTTTTGTTTGGGAGATTTTATCTTGGTATTTGTTTCTCCTTGTTTATCAAATTTTGGCTTTTGGTCTTTGAAAGAACACATTGGTTTGTTTAAGAGCAATCCATAGGATTTTTCATTTAAGAATTTTAATATGCATTAAGGTAGTTTGCATCTTAGGAATTTTAGTCTCTCTCTCGATATAGAATGTGTGAATGTGTTTAAAAAGAGGAAAAGAGTTTTTGGTTTCATATATTTCTCGTAGAACCTTGTAGAGATCATTATTCATTGAAGAAAAAATAAGTTGCATTACATGTAGCCTAGTTTTCTATTGGTTTCTTTTTGCGTCGAAAATATCACAAGTTGCACTTCCACTACCCATGAATTAAGTAACAACCAATAAAATCAAGTGCTTAATTCAAAATGAACTAGATTTTGTTTTTTCATCGATACATCAATTAGTCTAGGGCATTTAGGGCCTTGGAATAGGTGTGTGGAGAGTAAACTCTCCAAGGCCACTCTAAACTGAAATTTAGAAGTTGATTAAAGAGTGAAAATATAGTATCGTTAAGTTGTTTGTGAAAGCTCCTCTAACAAAGGAGTTAAGCATGAGGAAGAGTGAAGATAGGGAAAGAGAGATACCCCCTCTCCTGCTTGTTGGATCCCGTGCCCACAATTGTTCTTCCCAGCCTCTGATCAAGAGCTGATGACCATAGCTGCCTATCTTAGGGACCGCACAGGTAGCTGTAGGGGGGAATGTCCGTGGTACTTGAGACAAACATTGCATCACTTTCATAGTACTTCTGGAGGGTGTCCTTGCGAAGCTCGGGTACTTGCACTGGCAAAGGCTATTGTATGGAGATCAGAGTAATCGTTTCTGATACCTTCACTAGTAGGATTGGGCCACAATTATGCCAAACTAACTTTGGAAGGTCCTTATTTTCATTTTCTTGTATTTTGGTGTCCGGTCCTAATAACCTGGAGTGGAAATACCTGGAAGATGTTGGTTTTGTTATATCTTTAGGGATTTTTTAGTGAGTTCTCTTTTATCCTAGATTGCCATAAGTTTTTATTTTTTGAGTCTTTAAAAAATTCTCTTAATATTTAAAAGTGGTTGATTGACCAGTTTGTGGGTCTAGGAGGCTTCGTGGGCTTTCACCTACGAGTGTCGAGCCTTTACCTAGAAGGCGTAGGAGAAATTATTTTTGTGCTTTTCAACCAGTAGCAGCAAACGGATCAGAGATTAATCCTTCTCCAGGGGTTATCATTTCACAGGGTGAAACTAGTTCAGTTCATAATTTCGAAGAAAATTCTCTGGTCCTTGCTATGGTGATCTTCCAATCAGAAGACAAAGTTGAGATTGAATATGTACCCAAGTCCCCAGTGACTCCTACAAAACATCTTCCTTCCAATATTTCTTATGTTGTAGAATATGTGGGTACCCTGACTCACAGGTCGACAAGCCCTATTCATTCTCCTTATTTCTTTCTGATGGCCAATGTTAGTGGCGTAAGTATGTCTATTAATACTTCTGGTGTGCAGGCCCCTCCTTCAGATTCAAGAGGGGGAAATATTCATATCTCTACTACTATACTTAGTACTATAGTAGTTGGCTCTACTTCTATTGTGGGTTTGAGTGGGGGCACCCAAACTTCCGCCCCTTTCATTGGTGCATATCCTTTTAGGATGCCATCCAGTGGGATTCCTTCGTTTCCTTCAACCTTTCCATCTCAGTTGTTTCCACGCCAATGAATTCTATTCCAAGTGCTTCAGCATCTTTTCAGGGTTTTGATTTTGGAAGTGGTCATATCCCTCCTTCCAATCCATCTTTGAACATAGGGTCAGTTCCTTTGTTAATTTTAGATAACAATGGTATGTTATATACTTAAGCGCAATTTACTTCAGTTTTACTTATTATCCCAATATCAAATTCCAGTTTAGCAATCACATTAGCTTAATCACAATAATATTAAATGTTGATAGAACATTAAAAAAAATGAAAAAGACAAGCCAAGACAAGAGGACACAATATTTGGAGGATGCCAAGGAAAAAACCCAATGTGGGGAAAACCATTTGATCAAATTCTTCTTATTATTCTTCAATATTTCAACAAAGAGAGAGAGTAAAATTATCAAAATAACTTGCCCAAAACAGATCTTTCAAAATCAGTAGTCAACTACAACCTTAAACAAAAATCCAACGTTGGTTTAAGTGGCTCAGCCCCCTATAAATACCTTGACAAGCAAGCAAGGGGCTAATTTGTTTTATGAGCATTCAAGGAATGCATTTCTCTTGAAAACACATCATCCTTGAAGCCTTTTATGTTCCCTGCCCTTTGATTGTTTACCTCTGCTGTTCTTGAGTCAATAAGCCTCACTGATGATGAAAAATTGCGCTCCAAAGGCCTTCATTTGCCCCTTGTACCCCTACAGAATGTCTCATTTTACCCCTTTTTCCCTCTGTCAAAGTTCCCCTTTTACCCTCTAACTATCCCAAAACCCCTTTGAACCACGCACACACCCCTGGTTTGGTTTAATTCCACCTTTCTTCCCTTATCGTTACCCTTTATTAGCCTTGGAATGCACTAAAAATGGGAAGAAACCCACTTTCCACCTTATATTAAGGCCCAGCCCCTTTCGGCCTAAGCCTGCAAACCACTTCCCCACGTAACCCAGCGCCGGAACCGGGCGCAGAGACTCAAAGCGCTAATCGCAATTGCAACTTTCGGGCGAGTGCAACTCTTTATTAAACGAAAAACTCCGATGCAATTGAGTTTTGGTCTATAAGGCCTCCGCCGTGATCTCCACCATTGATCTATCACTTAGATTGGACGGCCCGGCGCTAATCGCACTCCCGCTTCCGATCGCAATCGGAACTTTCACCGTGTCGCTCCTTGTTTCCCCCCGATTGCGATTTCCCCGACCAAATCACAGTCTTCCATCCATTCCAAGATCCAACGGTCTAGATTTTTTCCGCTCCCCTCCCGTCGCTTCTTTCTGTTCCCTGTCGATTCAATCTCCACCATCGATCTATCACTTAGATCGGACGGCCCGGTGCTAATCACACCCCCGCCCCCACCGCAACCGCAAAGGTCTTGCTGCACCCTCCAATTGCGATCTTCCGATCCAATCTCCACCGTCGATTACCCTGTTGATCCGACGGCCCTCGCTTTGCCGCCCCAATCGCAATCGCAATTTCCTATCGATGCCACCTTTCCGCCCTTTGCGATTGCGATTCCCCGATCCAATCTCGACCGTCCATTTAATCCAAGATCCAACGGCCATAAACCAATCGCACCATCGTTCAATCGGACTGTCAACCCTCCCATTCCTCCCCTTCGATTGGATCGTAGTCGTCGATCTCCTCCTGAGATCCGACGGTCCTAAATGAATCGCCCTCCACCCTTGTCGGGTCCCACCACACACGATCGTTTTCATTGCATTTTCGTTCAGTTCTATGCATTCCGCCCAACTTCATAAACCATCCCGCTGTTTAATCTCTGTCGTCGATCTCCGCCACCAAACCATGATCGAATGGCCCACAAGAATTTCTCCACCAAAACCCTATTGGTCGTTGTTCACACCTTGTTACTGCATTGATTCACCATTGTTCCATCTAAAACCACCATTTTTACCACCGCCGCTTCGCCATTGCTCCCCACTCTCCATAGTCATCCTTCCCTATGCATGGATTTCGTAACAGAGTTGTGTGTTTTGCAGGGTACAGGTGGTGGACGCCGCCATGGTCCACGGTCATTGCTACATTGGCACAAAACCAAAGAAAGATCATTTTTAGAGTTTAAAAGTATGGAGGAGAGCCCGGGAGGATATCAGAGCGCAATTTTCATTAAAAATACAGAGTTTGACCGTGCGAAGTCCTTTCCGGTGCAATCAAAGCCCGGTTTTCGTTGACAGAGGCGGTTGAAGCAGCAAAGAGTATCAGTAACATTGGATCACCCAGGAAGGCCCAATACACAGAAAAACATATCATCAGGGTTGCTACATCAGAAGAATGTTCCTACCTATGAAAGGACAAAGCGCCCATATTGTTTCCATTATTTACCGTGTTCTTGAAGAAATTTCAGCCCTGACGACAGTCCTAATGCTACCAGAGCATTTGTTACGCAGTATGGAGAATTTCACATCCATTTATTCACCTTCCTTTTTATTCGCCAATGTACTACAGAGTTCTGTGGCCATGGTACATCAGAGACATACCTGGAGTAAATGGAAGCCTGAAGAAGACCACTCTTGCATCCAAAAGAGTGCCAAAGATAAATGCACAGGATTTAAAACAGAATGGGCTTCGGCCCTCTTCTTCTTCTAAGTTTTAATGCTCCATTTAGTTTTTCACCTACCTCCTCTGCTCATCTTTCAGCTATAAAATTTAGGAAGAAACTCATTGTAATGGTTGTTGTTGATCAGTTATCAGAGAATTACAAGTTGTTTCTTTTGAGACATAGTCTCTGTGTAAAGTTGTAAGATAGGCTGAGGAAGATGTTTTCAGACTAAATATCCAGCTATTGGTAATGTTGTACTTGACTGGTGTTGCTCTTTAATATGACAAGCACATTTCTTTGGATCCTGATCTAAAGCAGCGGTGATGTTTTTCCTATCTCTGTATTTGTTTTATTTAGCAGTTCACCTCATTTCATTTCTACTGGCTCGCATCAGAAATATGGCATAGGATTTACCCTTGTTAGGTACCCTATGTTTCTACTCTCCTTCCTTCAATGTTTTCTGCTATATGTGTTATCTAAGGTTTGATTTCAATTAACCAGTGTAGTGGATGTTATTGCCTGCTAGCTGATGTTTGAATTAATGAATCTGTTCTTAGATGTTCTTATTAGGATTTAATTGAATGAATTGGGAACACTGGGAGGTCTAGAACTCTGTCTCTATCTCACTAGGATCATTTTCAGTTAATTGAACCTTTTCTAAGATCCCTCAAGCTGGAGGCCGAATCATTGAGAGTTCAAAGTCTCTCTCTGATCTCAGGTCTTTAACTTTGTGTTCTAAATCTTTAATGTTTCTTGTATGAAGAGTTAGCCTTTGGATTTTAGAATCACAGGTGTTCAATGGTATGCCCTGTCCCTGGATCTGATTTCTAAATGTCACCTTGGATGGTTTCCTTGCTTTCACCTTCTCTCTTACCATTTCATATCACACAATCATCTTTAAGATTCAATGCTTTAGATGACTAGCCCAACTGAAAGCCTGCACATTGAATAGCAAGTAAACCCTTTCCTGACTCCATTTCCCAATGGTCTTGAATGTTCCCTGGGGTATCTCTCCTTTGCCTAAAACCCTCTTTGCTCATCCTTGTCTTATATCGAACCTTTCTTTCCTGATTCCCAACAACCAAACATACATCAAACAAACAAACCCCGAAGCCTTATAACTAGCCTAATATCTTAACACCGAGCTTCAAAGTCATATACCTTTGACATATCATAGAGAGATCCCTCTTTGGACCCAGGAGGGCTAGATCCTGAGGTCTGAAAGTGGTTCTGATGTTGTCTCATCTTTTGGTCTTGCCAATCTGGCCAAAACATGGGAACACCAACATAATGGCGACTCCGCTGGGGAAAAAATCTGAGAGCCTATAACTGATAACATTGATCTGTCTCCCATTGTCGTCACTAACATAATGGCGACTCCACTGGGGAAAAAATCTGAGAGCCTATAACTGATAACATTGATCTGTCTCCCATTGTCGTCACCAACATAATGGCGACTCCGCTGGGGACTTTCTGAGTATTTTTCACCTTACTACATCATAAGAACCTCAAAAACCTATAATATCTAGTTAGGTTGGTAGTTAAACACTCCTATTCATAGATCAACCTCTATACCATTTGTTGTGTCTCTCCCACACTCTTAGAAAAAGTCTGGAAAGGGCCAGGTAGCCTCCGAATCTCACACTCTTTCAGAGGTGACATATCTAGTAAACGCCCTCTCAGTCAATCTCTGGTTAGAGTTTGTTGTGTTGTGAAGATATCCTTGAAAAGGGGACATCTCATAAGCACTGTGGTGGACAGTGTACCCTCCAGAAGGATCCAAAACCTTCCACTTGGCGACTCCACAGCTCCTTAAAGATCATAAGACTCCATTGGTGATCAGTAGACCTGCTGATTATCTTGGTTCACACAAGACTCCACTGGTAGACCAGCCTTTATAACAACATGAGCCATTAGAAGTAACAATCCGAGTTATGCTCCTTTTTTGAAAACAACATTCTTGCTTCCAGAACCATTCACACAAGAGCTTACCCTAACCCAAACCCCCCTGAAATAGTTGACAACCCTGAGAGCATCCTCAAGAGATCTCCTACACCTAAACAATCAACTATTTCCAGCCACATCCATAGAGCTATCTCTACACCAGAAGACTTTTTAGCTCTATCAGACCCATTTTTTAACCTAGGCACTCAAAACAACTTACCAAGAACTAGGTCATTCAGTGTCCTAGACAAGCTAGATCTTGAGCTTCCTGGTTCACCACCTCAAAGAGGTAAACACCTTTGGGATAGACAGGCCCCTCCATCCACACCCCCTGATATTCACTGCATTCAAAACTTGGGGCTCTGGCACCCTAAATTTGCCCAACAAGCCTCTGTTGGTCCTAGTATCCATGTCATCCATACACCAGCTGCTCAAGCTAACCCTTCACCTCCTCAAAACATCATCATGGCAGCCTGGTATGCACCTCTGGTTTTACCCCAGCCTCTAGTACCCTTACCAAATGATTATCAATCAAAGATCCCACACTTCACTACAAAAGAGTCGACCACAGCTCAGCACCATGTAGATAGGATGGAAGATTCTTTTGACTACATGGAAATAGACGACGATATAGTAAAAATGAGAATCTTTGCCCAGAGCTTAGGAGGTGATGTGAAGAAATGGTTCAAAAGCCTACCTCCTAACAGTATCCAAGACCTCCCTGCTTTGTATCAGACTTTCATAAAAAAATGGGAAGTTAAGGCCAACCCTCTCCAAATCCTAGCAGAATACAAGAACCTAAAAAGAAACGTAGGAGAAAGTGTCCAGGACTACTCTACAAGGTTTAACAGCGTTTATAATGCTCTTCCACCACACATGAAACCTACCCAAGGTATGGTTCTAGTGAAATACCCTGAAGGCCTGGATGTTGACATAGCCTACCAGCTTAGGGAGAGGGATTACAACACATTGGAAGACATGCAAAAAGGAGCAGTGAGTGTAGAGGTAAATCTGATTGAGAAAAAAGAAAGATTGAGATCTGAGAAAAGGGTAACATGTAGAGATGACAATGTAGCTTCCACATCTGACCCTATTTATGACCGCATATCCAAAAACATGGAAAAGCTACAACAAATGATGGAAAAAATGGTTGTCACAGTTAGTAAACAAAACAGAAATCAAAACCATAACCATAACCAGAACTTTAGAAGAAACAATGCCACTCCCAATAGACAAAGAGAATCAGATCAGCAAGTTATTCCCCCATTCCAAGAGAACTTTCTAGATGAAGATGAGGGAATCATAGAAGAGTCTGAGGGAGACACAATAAACATGTTTGAAGTAGAAAACTCAATCCACAATTGTTCCACAGAAAAAGATCAGCCCTCACCCTCATATTGGGATGAGGAATGGTTAGAATCTGAGGATTACAGGTTAGGATTTGAAGATGCCATCA